>JARQWA010000067.1:0-142817 GCA_030294605.1 Ambrosiella beaveri
GGGGGGGGGGTTACTGCCGTGGGTAGTGTACGTGCCTCCGTATGATGGACCTGTGAGCGTCAAGGTTTGGGTGTTTTTTGCTGCTAGATACCAGTTGTTTATGACTGCCATGGAATCATGTCTATATTGTTCAGTTAGCAAAGGAAATATCAAAGGGAATTGTGTTTCTTACAAGATTACTACCATGGCAGCGAAGTATCCAAGATAGGGTACTTTCATGTGCCAGACAGAGGTTGTGCTGAAGACCACATAGGTAAAAGAATATCCTCGAGAATATCCCATATCGATCACTAAACGTATAGATACAGAGAATGTAGTCCCCGAACTGAAAACCGTTGTCACTCATGTTGTTTGTGTTGAAGACGAAGATGTTCTCGGGATACTAAAGTCCGACGGTTGAAGCCTGCAATCTTCATATACGGCAGACAACATTATGAGAATGTTATCCAGTCATCGATGACATCATGTTGTCCAAGGTCATGATCTAGGCTACTGCAAACCAAGCACTGCTCTCATCTATGTGCATACGACTGACGCCCTGGTTGAGTGAAAGAGTATCTTCCTCAGTCTTGGCTAGAATCTTGTACAACATTAAATGGGCGCAAGAAAAAATCGAAATGGAAACCAAAAATAAAATGATCTTATTTTTGCAGCCTTGGCAATAGCCCTGAAAATAAAGCTAATCCAAGGATTTAAAAGCTGTATTAATGGAAAATCACGATTTGACGACATCACGGCGCAATGAAACAGAATCAACAGAACACTAATAGCGACTAGTATTGTAAATGGTGTAAGATACCAATGGTAGATTTATACATCTGAGAAAAACACTGAGCCCGAGTAAACATAAGAAAAACCGGAACGCCGTACACCAATGCTGATAGATATCGCCCAAACAGACACCACCTAATCTCCTTATTTACCTGCTTCCACATTACTATACAAACACCGAAGCGCAACATTTTACCTCCGCTGGAACCCAGGGGGTGGATGATGAGGGAAACCTTGAGGTGCCACAAATCCGGGTGGAGGGGCAAATCCAGGCGGCGGGGCGAACCCGGGCGGAGGAGCAGCACCCGGTGGGGGAGCCCCAGCAGCACCCGGCGCCCCTCTGAACCCAGGGTGATAGACTGCGGGATTGTTGAAGCCAGGTTGGCCTGTGGGTGGTCGCGCGGGGAGACCTGATGGGGCAGGAGGCAGGGCACCCGGCATGCCCAGGCCTTGCGGAGGGGGAGCAGTGCGGGGAGCATAGCCATTGGTACGGCCGGCGACAGGGGGGGCTCCGTAGCCGGGCGCTCCCATTGAGGCGCCCATGGAAAGAGACGGAGGAGCGCCCATGTCGTAGCCGGCGGGCATGCCCATTGGGATTTGAGACGCAGTTCGGGAAGTGGCAGATGTGGGAGTGGCGTTGGCGCCAGTGAGAGGGGCACTACCCTGGAGGATAGCAGGAAGTTGGGACTCGGGAACGATGTTGTGCTTCTTGGCCTGTGCGGCGAGAGCACGCTCGGCTTCATCACCATGGCGCTCATTCTTGCCGTCTTTCTTGAAGGCATACTGGACCACCACTTGCTTGCTGAGAATGTATTGGCCATTCATGGTTTCCATCGCAGCATCCGATGACTCGAAATCACCATATGAAACAAAACCATAGCCCTTCGAGTTTCCGTTCTCGTCACGAGCAACCTTTGGCAAGTTGATTAAAGGACCAAAGCGAGAGAATGTATCGTACAATAGCTTCTCATCCACCATGACGTCGAGGTTACCAATGTATAGTTCGGCACCAACTTCAGCAGTCCGAGACTTGTCAGCCGATGCCTTGTTGACACGAATGGATTTCCCATATAGCTTGATCCCGTTCATAACATTGGCGGCATAGTCAGCATCGGCGGGAGTTCGGAACTCAACGAAGCCAAATCCTTGGTGGTTCTGAGTAACGCGGTCGCGGGGCATGTGAAGATTGTGGATCGGGCCCATTTGCAGCATGATCTCGTACACCATTGCGGGTGTGGCACGCTCGTCAATGTTTCCTACGTATACTGTAGCATCTTTATCTTGTTCCCTGTTAGAAGCTAGAAGTTAGTCTATTATCGCATTTGAAGTATCGCGAGGTTATGCGTTTCAGATCTAATTCCTGCAAAATTTAACATACCAATGTCTATTTTGAGACATATTGATTGTGACAGAATAGTATAATAGTATAAGAGTGTTGGAGAAAAGCTTTTATGGTTTTCCTGGTAGACGACTCAACTATTTCAGCCACTATAAGCTCAAAATCTTTGCTGTCTGTCGCGAGCGCACCAATTTGGAAATTTTGGTGATGCTTGCGCAAGGCTGAGAGCTATGGACAAGGATCGATGACACGTGCCCAAATAAAATGGCAGACCCTAGTGATGTGACACAGCCCTAACTCTGAACTAGGGCATTTACCTTTACAATAGTCCACACATAAATAATTTTGACTTTCTGCTTCCCAAAATCTGTAGACCTGATATTTGGAAGTTTACCTTCCTAAACACCACCACATAGAGTATGCTTTTTTGTTGCCGCCATCATTCTCGCATTCTGAGCCATACTGCGGTGACTATCTCACAAATAGCATAATTGACCACAAGTACGAACAGGGCAACAGTAACTTGAACCAAGTTCATCCTGTAACTTTTAACGATAGAGTTTTCTATCAAGATCAGAAGTTAACATGGCCTCTCAGGTCCCCATAAAGGTGGAGTTAGCGTAAGTATTAGAACTGGAGGCTCAGACGCCGTAGTTAGATTCTTCATCTGACGAGTGCCTCATAAGATGGTCTACGGTAATGCTCTTAAAATAATCTCCGCTGATGCTGCCGAGTAAATGTCACTCTACAAGTTACCGAGCCTCATGATACCGTTAGGCCATCTGCCAAGTGTCTATATATGTCGGCATGATTAGATCCTGAGGGCAAACGAGGAACTCTGCCTGCAGACCGACTGAAAGTCGTACTGCATTGGGATAACCGAGACATCTTGTTGTATGGGCATGCCAGTTAGTGAATGATGACCATCTACTGAAGTGAAGCCAAATCATTGTATGTCGACATGAAGCTGACTTGCCTATAGAGGCGGTCTGGATCTGCTGTTCGAGAACCAGCCGAAACTGTCGGTGGAACTGTCGGCTACTGGCTCGGTAGATGGCAAACCGAGTGTTACAGTGGGCGAGCTCATCACACACCTCAGCGAGGTTGTTATGAAAGATTCACGGAAGGAACTCTTTGTTATTGATGGACATATGTAAGTAGTATCTCCGGATCTCCGAAATATACATGTTTACGCGCGTTGTATTGACCCGGAATCTTCCCCGTGTTGCCATTCCGCAACCAAATATCTCCCTTACGGTCCCTGAATATGTCGGTGTGAATGACAGTTGATTAAGTCGGGTTGACACCGTTTTGATAGCTGTGCAGCACGACCCACTCCTACGCATGCACTCGGCACAGGGGCTTGGTGTGTTGTCACTTCAGATGATGTCGCCTTGCTCTTTCGATATCTACCGTCCGATCGAGTTACTAACCACTAGTTCTGGAATTTGTAGCCGACCAGGCATCATGGTGTTGGTAAACGAGGCAGACTGGGAGTTGGAAGGCGAAGAAGATTGTCAGATTGTCAGTGGAGATGAAGTTCTCTTCGTGTCCACGCTGCATGGAGGGTAATATCTAGAGTATAAGATGAGATACAGAACGGCCTACATGAAGACTTTTGGTTAAATCAAATCACATGGTTACATATATGCTGTGAACTTCCAGAAAACTATGGGCTTCCATCCAATAAAACGTAAATGTAAGTTTACGCCCACAGGGCGGGAATACCACTCACTCCGATATTCAGTCCATATGAAGAGTGTAATAAAGCACCATTACGGACAATGAATCGGTCCACATCTCAGGCACCAACACCCACAGAGTACCCGCGTGACTTCCGTTAACACGGCCAATCATGGCCTAATATTGCGATTGCATGCACAGTTATTTCTGTTGACTGCTGAAAGTGACGCTTTCTAGCGAAGTAGTATCCAATGCGGCCGATGCATCAGGTTCCAATATCACAATATGTGACGACAAAATTCCAATCTTGCAGTTATGTACCACAAAAGTGTTCTAAATGCCTCATGATAGACAAGAAGGTAACTGTACATCAACTAACTATAGGGCAATGTGCATACAGTATAGTCACCTCAGAGGTGGATATCCTCGGGCTGAGCAACTCCTTGCATACCGGCATCATTCTGTATAGCACCCGGCACAGAGTCAATGAAGTTGTTGTATTGCATCTCAAGACGTCAGCTTCTGGATATTACGAGCTTTCCATGATGCTGGTCACTGTCATATTCACTGATACCCCGCTTTTGCACGTCAATTATTCTCTGGCTCCGTCTTTATTGAAGCCATATAAACCGTAGTGAGATGAGTTATGATGTCGTGGGGGGATGCTTAATCATGCATGGCTCCAGTTTTCTTCTCCGAGGGTGTCGCTAATGCTTTTCTCTATGATTTGGTGGCACCAAAGTAGGTAAAATAACTGAAATATACAAATAGTAAAACTGCGTCGGAAGATGCATGTGGAACAGTAAGACGTTATACTTCATCCATCCACAATCTCAAGCCACACGAAGTTGGAATTGAGATTCCCCCCACTGTCTGTCACAGCTACTGTTAATCTGCACTGCACAGACACCCGCAGTTTTTCAGAGGTGTAAGTTCTTGGATGGTCAATCTTTGGGGGCTCGGACCTAACGCGAAAATATGATAGGCGAAGGTGAAGAGACGATATGATGCAGGCGATGACAGAATTTGAGTTGATAGATCATAGCTTCCGATTTAAGCAGCTTTTTCTAGGCTTTCAAAAAGTAGTTCTAGGAATGGAAAAACCAATTATCGGTGACCTTTCTGGACACATCACAGTCCCTACATATAGGGTTACTCCTATAGGCTTAGGGCTTCGATACTAATTGAATAACAGACTTGACCATGATGACTGGAAGAAATGAAAAGTAAACTGGTCCACTTGCTGTTGTTTGATGCTAGTATTGTAGGAATATTTTGGCAAAAAAAGCAACAAGATACTCACATATATACTCCCCATAACCTACTGCAGTTTCATGGAATCTGATTTGCCTCGTATATACAAGCTGTTTGTGGATTTGTTCTAGCCTGCATTTATATGCAATCTTCGTCAGCCATGTGAGGTGGATAGGTATATTAAGCCTTCGGTGTGTACATGCGTCTACTTTGCAGACTGAAGATAACACTGCCCGACGATATTTGTGGCTGACAACCAAAGGAAGCGTACACATACTAGAGATGAGAGCATTTGTACTTGAAGTGATATACAGACTTTGATTACTGGATTTGGTGTTGCTTGTTTAGGAATGCCGCTTAACATTTACCCAAACGGGTCACCATGTCAATTGGGCTCTCGTGAGTGA
Organism: Ambrosiella beaveri; assembly: GCA_030294605.1. Classification (NCBI taxonomy): domain Eukaryota; kingdom Fungi; phylum Ascomycota; class Sordariomycetes; order Microascales; family Ceratocystidaceae; genus Ambrosiella; species Ambrosiella beaveri. The sequence goes on from JARQWA010000067.1 coordinate 5,455, forward strand.
ACAAATTTTGCTAGTGTTGTATATATAATGCAGATTATCAATGGTATGAGTGTATTTACTTCCGATCCTGATTGCCTACATCTGCTGGATCAATATTGTTGGATGCAGATGCATCGTAGCTCTGCAGTTCCACACCCATCAAGGGCTAAACACGGGCCGTTCTGGGTAGTCTTTACACAGATGTCTGACAAGATGCAGTATGGCTTGAGCTGCATGGTTCCAAAATATAAGGTACTGCCGACTCAAAAAGCTACGTTTGGCGGGATTCTAAAAAGGTCAAATGAAACAGCCCACCGAGATTCCCTTTTCTTGCCCGGGTCTCTTGCCAGAGGCCGAAATCACCGAGCCTGTGGTCACCGGGTTGCATCCATCCTTCCCTCATTGAGCACTTGGCAGCAAGATGCTTCCGTGTCTTTAGCCCCTTCGACTTGCTTCGCATGCCTGACGAAATTTCATCCTTTCGGCCAATTGCCATGAGAGTCATCCTATTCCATGAGAATACGGGCATAGAGCCAATCCGTATATGCATACAGATTTTGCCACTGAAGTGCAACTGACTGGCAACCGGATTTAGACTAAGGGTCTTGATTAATACTATATAGAACATCAGAAGGCATAGCCAGTTATGGGAGTTAGAGCCCCAGGATACCCAGTTTCAACAACGAATAAATGAGAATGAGACTTTTATTGTCAATATATCTTGTATTTGGCAGATCCTACAGGCTTATATTCCAGTGCCTATGAAGAATCACATCTTGAACACTTGTCTAAAAATATAGGAAAGTTGTCTGCTGCAGGAACATCCGAGTCCCAGGAGTGTTTGTTGATTGAATGTATGCCTTACAGGACCAACCCAAAAACAATATCACATGTCGATGTGTTTTTTATCTGGATAGAAATTATTTTTTGAATATTCAATGACAGTATCCTTCACTTAAGTGACCCCTGTCAGTAGTACTAGACAAGCGTTAGTGATATCAACATGACTACCCGTTGATTAACCTTGGCCAACCGACAAACGTCAATTGAGCGGTCGTAAATTTAAATTTAGATAGCATATACAGAGACCAGATGAGGTCATGCGAAGACTATGGGATGTTCATACCGATACTTGATATCTAGAACTCGACCCACTTCGCTCAGTATGGCAATTAATTCATTATGAGCAAGTCAACTTCTGCAAGTATGTGTATCCGAGCTTTAACATTTAGTAACAAACACCAAATTTCTCCTTTTTCTCATTCTTGCGTCACCGAATCTGAGATAGAAGTCGCCCCATTTTATGCAGGGCCGTATGGATTATCAACCTTGAAGAGATATCCGGACCACAAGCTTTTCTTTAGCTGGTAGTCCATTGCCGATTGAGTCAATACTCAATGGTTCCATTTGGCTGCGATGCTCTAGAACATTTTTTTCTCAATAACATGCCAAATTTACCCTTAGATCAGATGTTGAAGACGCAGACTCCACATTTATTCACGTAGTTGTATTGGAATAAGCTCCACCTTTTCGAATGAACCCATTCCGTTGTCAATATGAAGATGTTTCTTTTCCAGTTCAGGAAAGAACAAGTTTCAATGATACCCACTTACGGAGTGCGTGGGGGTCGGATGATATTGCCATCGCCACAATGCAAGTTTGAATGACAAGATTCATGGATATATATCCCTGAGCCCATGAACGTGCAGATGCATGTCAAAGCCCAATGGCACATTGAAAGTCAAGTGTAAGATGAGTGATTATGTGCATATATTAACATGTCGGAAATTTTGGGTTTTGATAGCTATTGAATGAGTGTAGTCTAGAATGCGTGAAAGCCACAGATGCGAATGATTTTAGTTATGGACCTCAAGATTATATTTTGTATACATACACACATGTCTGGTGGGGACTAGTATTTGCAAATATTTGCAATGGGAAGTCACATGCGGGAAAATATCTGTGCTCAAGTACGTAGCATTCAGTTATGAACTCAAGCATGGAACTTCTCAATTTGGATCATATAAGCGGCATTGAGCGATAGTCTGACGAAGATATATCGATGTAAGATGTCAAACTCACAATAACTTTCGGTGAAGCAAGGGAAGAGTTGAATCTCGGAAGTATGCACCAATTTTACAATTTTTTTATATAGTATCGTTCAGGTGACGTTGAAAGTGCTTTCCTGTTTTGTTTGCGCTAAAACAATTGTAGAACCATTGTGGTCTCACAAGGAACAATGAACAATCAATCTAAAACTCGAGATCCATGACTCCTGCCATTTTAGACCAGTTCGGCAGTTGATAGGGATCTAGGGACTAGAATGACAGGTGTTACAACTTAAGTTACACACAGAAACAAAATTGCGTTAATACGTGCAGTTGATAGGCGGTCATGCAACAGGAAACAAGAGGTATAGTTCTTGCGTCAACACTCTTCATACAAAAGTTATCACGTTGAAGTCAAGAAATTTATTTTTGGTCAGGGTTATTTGTAAAAATATTCATTTAATGTAAATCACCAAAGAAAAGAAAAAGAGAAAAAGGAAAGAAAATCATTAATTCCAAGTTGTCAAAACAAAACCACCGTCGCTTTTTTTAAGCGAGAAAAGCACTTATTGAGCAGTACTGTATTCCTTACTCGAATCAGTACTCACCCGACACTTTGCATTAAAATCATAGCACAATGAACTAGAACAATCTAGTTGCATAATCGGCCATGCCGCCTAATTCTAACAAGAATGGGCACTTGGCCGTGTTCATCTTCATTGTTTCTCCTTCGCCACATTATTCCCATCACTTTCTTAGGCATCCTCGGGCTTTGGCATCTGCTCCATTCCACCCTGGCGCATCAGCGGCACCGAACCATAAGGCATAAGGGGATGATGCAGGTTCTGCATAGAGTGCATCATGTGGGTAGGATGAGGTGGAGGGAGCGAGTAAGGAATAGCGTGCATAGGCTGCGGCGCCAGACGACTCCCATCCAACCACCGCGAAGAACTTTGGGAGGAAGACGTAGTAGATCTGACAGGCCCGGTGGGACGAACAATTATAACCTTGCGTCCTTTCCCGCGACCCTTGATTCCCTTGTTTGAGTTCTTGTACAGTATAGAAAAGTACTGGAGCATTTGGCGATCTTCTTCGGACAGAGTCTTGAAGTCTTCGGGGGTCATGCTGGCGAAGCGCTGCGTAAGAGACTGGATAGTGGCCTCGTGGAACTTGTTCTGGTGCGCTTTCAGGTTGCCAAGTTGGGTGAAGTTCTTGTTGCAGCGGTCAATCTTGCAGACGAAGGACCGGTCGCCGCTGTGTGCCTTGATGTGGCTCTTGAGCTTGCCACAAGCTGCAAAGCTCTTCCCGCATTGGAGGCAGGCGTAAGGTCTCTTGCCGGTGTGGAGACGTTCGTGAGTCTGGTGACGGTTAGTTTTGCAGTAATAATTTGTTGACCAATTGTAGAGTAACTTACACGAAGATTCCCGAGTTGAGAGAACTTCTGGCCGCATCCAGAAATTGAGCAGGTCTATAACTGTGTTAGCTTATGACCCTGAGACTTATTTGAGATGTTGTAACTTACGTATGGCTTTTCACCAGTGTGAGCACGGAGATGGATCTCAAGATGAGACTTTTGACCAAACGAACGGTTGCAACCTTCAACTTGGCAGTAATGCATGGTGCGAGTCCTTGGTCTTCTAGAAGGTCTAGCAGTAGGCTTGTGAGGTTGCGCAGAAGCCGGAATACCGACATTGGGAACCGGTGAAACTTCGCTAGCAGGCTGCGAGCTTTCTGAGATCTTGATCGAAAGACCGGCAGTCTCTTCTTGAATAGTCTTCATCAAGCCATCAACGACGGTGTTGAACTCCACAGTGTTATTCCCATTAAGAGGCTTGTTGGCCTGAACGGTCCGGGAGTGGGCATTCGGGGCAAGAAGGGCTGCCTGCACGGGAGTAGCAGCCGCCAGAGTGATCATGTTCATGCCGCTTTCGACCGAGCTTCGTCTCGATTCAGTGCTGGTAGTTGAGATGGGAGAAGTCACCGAGTAGGTTCCGGGGGATCGGTGGTCGAACGGAACCGAGGAATACGGCATGGTGACTGACATTGGGGACATGGTGACGGAAGAGTGGGTGGAGGGAGACGGGCTTCCCAATGACCGAGGCTCAACAACTCTGAGCTGAGAGTATTGAGTTGGTCCGGTCTTGTGGTCTTCGTGATGTTTTGGCAGCGCGTATGACGCATATACATGTGAATGGGCGGGACGGCCAGTCGACGAAGAGTGATGAGGTTCAGCGAATGAACTCGAGTAAGGAGAGTTATAAGGCTGTTGATTGTAGGCTGGGGCTGAGGCGTATTGTGAAGAGTACCCGTTCTGAGCAGGATATCCAGAGTACTGATACGCGGAATTGTGAGAATAGACTGAACGGCCACCGGAGCTCATGGGATACTCGGCATGTTGTTCAGAGGGGTGAGCCACCACGGGTAGATAGTGACTCTGATGGCTGGGCCAGCGGCCAGCGTATGAGCTGGTCTGATGTCCTTCACTAGTAGATGACATCTTGATGGATTGTGTAGTTGAAGTCAGGTAAGAAAGAAAGTGTGGTAAGAAAGAAAGAATGTATCCACTGATGGTGATGATGTAAGTTCTTGTATGAAAAGATGACTACTATGTGATATCGAGGAACTTCTCTGTAGATAAAGAGACAGGAATCTTGGGAGTTATATATTCAAGACCATGATGAACACTTGTTGAAGCTTGACATCTGCTTGCAGATATTGTCACCGTTGACACACCACCGTGAGGTGTGGACAATATATAACCCCAGGGTGCAGTTAAAATTGACCCAAGAATATGTATGAACCCTGTAAGCAGCAAGTTAGTAAATTTTGATACATATAAATTCAACCTATTTATTGATATAAATAAACATGATAATAAATTAACAAGGTATTTTATCTTGACAAAGTCAAAATTGTAAATAATTGTAAATATATGTATGTATAGCTTACTAACAGTTAAGTCCCATTTTTTATCTTATTTATTGTCTTGACTGACTGACTGACCGGAACAGCAGGGTATGCTCTAATACAGTTTATTCTGTAGTCTGGAGATCACTCAGATTGTTGGTTTCTTTTTCTTTTGATACATGTAGATTTAGATTATCCCAAAATTGTAATTATTTACCAGATAATCGCCAGTGTATGTACCACATCAACTCTGACGTAGACAAATTCCACCTCCCTGGCTCCAGTAAGATAGATGAGATAACAAAAATTGGTGTGGTTACCTCATATTTTGTTTTCCTCATGTGAAGATCTTGAGTGAGTTTAGCGAGCTCACAATAACATAGACATTTCAGTATCTTTGTGACTGCTGTTCAGCGCATTGTTTACCCGATGCACGCAATTTACCTTTCACGTGTCGTCAGTTACAGGTAGCTTGACTATTAAACAAATGAACAACCACGGATGGGACCACCAATAAATTTGAGGATAACTTTTACAAATCTGGAGTAATATTTTGGCAGAAAAGAGGACACGATGAAGCACTGATCTCTAACATCTCTATTGATGCTTGTATTTGGATAGAATCAAGCCTGGAAGTTTCTGGGTTTTTACCCAACTGTTTGAAAGATATACATCGAATCTTCTGGTATAAGCATGCTTACAACTAGACCATATGCAATCAAAGATATAATTTATAACTCAAGGTTTCAAGCGCCAGAGATCCAGTGGCTGAGATTAGCGTAGTATTGTCGTTGACCCTTATGCAATACAAAATTCACAATGCATGGCGCTGTTGTAGACGAGCCGTGTCTATCCCTCCGGGCTCTCCCTTGAGTTCTACCGTTCGTTCCCTAACCTCTAGCGGAGACCCTCCAATGTTCCCCGTGCCGCCCCTAGCCCTCAGTCGGCATCTTGAGTATTTATATCACTCTCTCAAAGACGTCCAGACAAGAAGGGGGGAAAGCGGAGGCTGTCTCTCGTCTGAGTCAGAACAGGAGCCAACATGATACAGGGACATCGATGCTGGGGATTCGGAAGGTTTACAGAACCCGCAATCCTAAATCTCTCACTCCAGAGAGTTCTGAGATATGTACATACATAGCATATGGAGACTTCTTTTGTTTGACGCTCGATCCCAGGACAGGACCAAGTCGCTTTCTTTTTTTGGTTTGTTTTTTCTTCTTCTTTTCCCTGCGTCGTTCCTGAATGTCACGACTGTGCTTAACGTTGGTGCGTGCAAAAGAGTTTGCTTGCTCTATCCAGGATACCACAGGCTGACGTCTCGTTTACTTGGTTGGGATTTTAACCACGTTTATGATGAATCCCGTAGAAACTACCCGAAAGTTGTTGACGGAAACTTCTCCGCAGACAACTTAGGCCCGTTCATGAAATCTATTGTTACTTTTTTTTTGGATATGAGAGGTATGTTATTGGCCTAACCTAATCACTAGTTACCAACCGGGTTCCCAGACGAAACATTACCGATACTTTGTTTATACCCAAGATCTCCAACTTAGTGATCGTCGATGATCTGGTAATGGAGTCTTGAATACTTTTATATGGGGAAAAGAAATGAGTCTGTTTCTTTTTTTATATATAATTTAATTAGGGCATGTGTAATTAATTCTGCTTTAGTGTGCACCAATACGCTTATTTTAACAGACCCACTTATCATACGGATATATGATAGGGTTAGTAAACCTAGACCATATTACTATCTGGAACAAATAATTGAGATGATCGAACCCAAGTCCCGGCGAACCTCGGCAACGTCCCGTCTTTTCATCCGTTTTTAGCGACCCTTTGCCGTCTCTCAATGGTCCGTTCACGCCAATATTTTCTCACGGATCTGTTTCCAAAAAGTCAAGTCCCGCCACAAAGTTACGGCTAAGGCTACGTTGAAGGGAAGGGGATGCTTGGCTCGGGATCAAGACATCCCAGACTCAAAGACTCTGAGCTAAACTAAAGATAAACAATTTTCAGGAGAAGACCCAGACTATATAGCAGTGTATTTATGTATGTAAATATGTTTGTTTGTTACAATTTACACAAAACACCATATCTGAGACATGTGCACTGAACATATTGCGGACTCGACAGCCGATGCAAGGCCCTTCGTTTGCCTGTTTGGTCATTCTGGCCGTGTAAGTGGGCCCGCAAGGGGACGGATGAGGCCCGAACAGCTCTGATCTTTTCTCAACTGTCTGTGGTTCTGGCACTCATGCGGATCCTTTGGTGATCTTGAATCTGGACCGGCTCGCGATTGCCCAATCGCAGAATAAATCACCAAGAACTTGTCAAACCACCGTGATCTATTTGTTACTGACATATCGTATTTAGTACCATGGCAATGGTGTAGAGATCATAGCTTCTGTGAAGAGCCGTGTTTGTTTATAGTTAATTAGTCAAACAGACAATATCAAATTATCTGTAGAAGAGTCTTTTTTTTTCATCGCTATCTGATACGAACAACCACTCTCGCTTCTGCGGGACCACTTCTCCGGCTTTCCCAGCATACATACTAACTTGAATGCCACCATCAACCATAACCCTTGCTCCATAATAAATCGTCATTGCAACATGACGTCGAACTTGAGGCTCCTCTTGCAACTTAGGTAACATGAACAAGGTGCTCCCAAGTCTTTTGTTATCTCCAAGAATATATGATCTTCCCAATACCGTCATCCGTGTCTATGTTCCAATGCTTCAGAGCCTTGTTGATTGTGAGACGATAGCAGAAACCTATGATGCCCCTCTCATTAGAGAAAGGTGTTAATTGTCAACTGAAGAGTTGTAGCGACACTTGTTATTTGGCAGCTCGTATAACTGGTATGCTACATATCACTTGAATTTCTGGGTATGATTATAGACACTAATGGTGGAGTCGCCTGATGTTTGAGGACTTGAGTTTGAATCTTGACTATTTTTCTCTATTTGTTGCAAGGGTGTGAATAATATGAGCCATTTCTCATGCAGTAATCTCGAAGAGTCTTGTATTGAAGACTTAGAAGTCTTGTATGAGGCCTGTATTGCAGTCTTTGATAGTGCCCTACTACATAACCACAAGTGTAGATAGAATAGGCAAGATTTCTTGAGGGAGACAATTCCCGTTCCACAAAGTTAACTGACAGCCGGCTGGTAGCCATGTTTCATCGCCACCTGCCGAAATTCTGACTACCGAGACCGGCTCGATGCCTCTTTGCTTAGACTCAGTAAATAATCGACAGCAGGCTGAAAAAAACAGAAGAACGAAGCCTGTTCCCTTGAAATCTTTCGCAGTGGCATATGCCCCTTACCGAGTCAAGATTCTGTGCATCGACTGGTCACCTTACGATGGTGACGAAGTTATCTATCACCTTTCTAGTGTCACCAGACCCAGATATTCGGTATATCGGCACGATCTACCCCTTATTTCCTATCTGTCAAACATCATTTGTCCATTGGTGACCTGTAGACTTGGTTCGCTACAGACTGTGTCTCCCTTTCTTTCCTCTTGATGATACTGTTGCCATGAAGAAAGTAGTAGAGCTACATTCCGGAACTCCCTTGATCCCGGTAGTTTGAATATATCATCTCTAACTGGGCTATTGTTTTACTTTTTTTAACAATTGCTCAGATAGGAAAAAAAGAACCAAAAATGTCAGAGAGTTACGTGCAGCTGCTATTTATGATCTAAATACCAAGGGCAATGGCCGTTCCGAGGATTTTATGGCACAGAGTATGCTTTGATTTTATGGACAGGTGGCTCGTGTATCTCCTATCTACTAGGCCTGGGCTATATGCCTCCCTCCACCCCCCTCCCCCCTCCTCCCTCCCCCCAAAAAAAAAAAAAAATAGAAAAAAGAAAAAAGAAAAAAAAAAACTTGCCCTCTCTGCCTTGAGCCCATGACCATGGGAGCATTCATCTCTAAAAGCTGGAAAAGCATCACCTAGGGGAGCGTTACAACTGTGTGGTAAAAGATGGCTGGGACCATTATACGTTGCATTCAACACTACTCCAGGTAGCTTTCTCTTGCAGTGGAACAGTCTCTGTATCCAGAAACACGGGATATTTTATTTCTGAAGGGCCGGACCTTTATTATTTACGATCAAAGCAAAATTTTGCAAAAAAAAAAAAACATCGTACTTGTTTCCCAAATTAGAGTCTATACGCGAATATAATTGTGATGTGTTATAAACTATCGATTCCTTGCTTTATTGCCTAATTAGCGTAGCTTCCGGTAGTCCAGGCCTGTTTTGGGGCAGAGTATGATTTGGTAGAGCATGATATTGGCTTTAGGGCATTTCTAGTTGTAGGTATATATCATGGCATCATACAAACACAACAAAATATCAACGAGTTGACAGGTCTATGTACCACAGACCTAGTAAATAACTATCTGAGTTCTAGATATTTGTAAATATAGCCTGTATTCTCACACTTTCATAGGACTATTTCTGACAAAGCACAACCATATCCACACTGAGAAGCTGAAAATTGGTGGTTTGTGACTGTTGATCTCGTTACCAAGGTCAAATTTTCCATCAAAGGTGACCTTCTCAGGATCAGCTGTGAGCGCGGAGACCAGCCGAAAGGGTTGACGGGACAAGGAGCAATCTTCCCGGTTTCATATTCCAAGCTGAAGGATTCTATACCCACAACACACATACATAATCCACTACAACGGTGTCGTGATTAAAATAAATAAATAAATACCACTGAATCATGGCCCTCTCTGTCGCTTGGACTAACTCCAGCCAACAGCCGAAAGCTCCCAGTCTAATGTTGAGCTTTGGCAGACGGGCTAACTTGGAAAAGAAAGACAATGTTTGCTTGACAACTAGAGCACGGATGTCCGTACGTACCCAAGCCGCACATCTCGGGGGGTAACCCATGGATCATTTGAATATCAAGCTCTCAAGACAAAGGCTGGCTCATGCGTAGGGTTTTTCCCGACCTGGGCCCCCCCTTCTTGCCAGCGTCACTGATTACGGGCAGGTTTGGTCTGGGTCTGGTCTCCAGGTCTGTGTATTCCTTGAGGTTATAAAAAAAAAGTTGATTCTCCGGGCTGAGGCGGCCATGTTATTTAGCAGGGGAAGCCCTTAGCTAGCAGGACGGTATTCGGCAATTTTAAAAGAGCTACGCTCAGTAGACTTTTTGATAAATAAAAGAAGAGGTCGTTGTTACCTTGTCGACGGGTCAGACTGGGGCTGTTCAATGCCGTTGTTTAGTCGAGCCCGTTAGGCCTGCATCAGAGAGAAGGGTTCGAAACGTGTAGAGACAGAATAGGAATAAGATGGAGAATTATTTAGTAATCACGGAGACATCTTTGATGTAATAATCTGCTCCAATATTCCGTCTATTGTTGGTAGAGATTTCCGAGTAGAGGGTCAATCTTTGGAGCCAGTCTGAAGATTTTTGGATTCGGTTTTATCTATATACTATCACTTATCTTCGGAACAGGTTTCAAACATACGGATGAAAATACATTTTTATTTCTCTACAGTCTAGCTTGAAATATCACAAAGTGTCAAGTCAGTGCATTTTCTGTTGTGTAACCTTTGTGTCTCTCACGTGAACTTGTCTTGGTCGCCACATTCGTCATGCCATGTCTTGCCCAAATACGAACCCAATTTCCAACCAAAATCACGTTGTCATTAGTCCAGGGCTTCAGTCTGATGGGCTGTCAAAGCGTGCCACTAGATTTTCAATATAACAGCATCTATACAAGCGTCTATTCCGAAAACCAGGATTCCTGCTAACAACTGACAATAGGGCTGGTTGGTGGATTTAGGCTGTCGTGGGCTCATGTAGGGGTAACGCATTGAGATCTGGAATGATTATATGGAAGCCCTGGGAGCCATGTGTTATTTAGAGTGTATTTGCTTTTGTTGTCGTTTCTCACAATCTATTCTTCGGTAACCCAACTCATCTCTAATCATCCAACAGCAGCAGGTTCGCGGTCAATCACACGCACCATAGATCTACATGCTCCATTTAGCTCGATTTCCTGCAGAACACATTACTTTTGTGTTGTATGCAAATAGCATTAACCATTTTAGAAAATAAGGAACAGGTTATGTTTTCCAGGTGGATATGCCAGAGAGCAACCTATCAACTTCTAGAATCGGATACAATATTGGGAATATGGAGTTAAATAGTTCCCATTAGAAGGCAACAAGGCAAATTCCAATTTGCTTTGGCCCACATTTACGTCCTCTAACACCAGAGGTTATTATATTCGATCTTGAAGTCTCTTTTATTGCCAACTGTCCACACAATCTCCAACGCTTTTGCCTTTGTGATCAAAATTCAATACCTGGTCTTGCTAGACTTTGCAGGCATGTAGTCACTGTCCAAAAAGTTCATCTCAATTGACTTCAATCTTCAACACATAACCAAGGATAAAGTCCTTCGAGCTCAACTCTCGCCTGTCTGTCCCTTGTAACTTTCAGCTTCATGGTTCTGAGTCCCCCCCCCCCCCCCCCCCCCCCCCCCCCGGCATATTTTCAGTAGACTTGTACTGCGGTGAGGTAAATAATCTCTTTACGGTGTCTAAAATTCTGCAGATACAAATTAATATCAACCGAGACTCTTCCATGCCATATTTAAGTCCAATATTCGCAAAGGAAGATACAGAGTACATTCATACTAAGAAATTCTGAACATCACAACGATATGAAGTCTAGATCCACCATCTTGTGTAATATATTTATTCCTAGTTCAGAAGCTCCAAATCAACCTACAAACTTTTACCCCCCATCACTTTTGACCAAAACCCATGAACTGAATCCTCCGATATTCCCAACTAGACTAAGATAGTCCAATAGTCCAGTCGCTGACCTCAAATTCTCTAATCCAGCTGGTGTCAAGATGTGCAAAAAGGGTAAGATTATACAACACTAACTCCATCTGTCAAAACGACATATCCTAAACTGGAAAATATCACCATGTTCAAGGATGTACGACCTACTTGATGCAAGATGCAGCAAAGCTGAGATATCTCAAAATTCACAGGCGGAGTCGAGTGGGGAGGGATTATCTTGCGCAGAACTCGGTCGAATTACGACCACGCTGCTTTGTCAGTAGTTTATCGGATGCATCTACGCATCCCAGATTATTCGGCAGTGTCTCGAATCCAGTTGTCCTGGCTCAGTTATGTATGACATACAGCTGTGAAGGCAGATGAGATTTATCCCTCAATCCCCCATAACGTCCAAGGAATGACAACTCCAACAAAATCACAATAAATTCATATCTAGATGACAATCACAACATGCCTAAGCTATATAGTCCATATATGAGGCCGTATATCAGTGACCTTACATGATCCTGTAATCAAAAATCCCCAAAGTATACTCCACCTGGCAGACCTACCAAAACCATCCCGTCATATAATTTCAGTTTCGAAAGAATACCCTCTTTCAGCTTCCATGTTTGGCTCATCTCACCATGAGCTGATAGGAAGCGGGGGAACTTATCAAGTCATTACATCATGTACTGAAGACTTATCCACCACCCGTTTATATTACATTGACTTCCTTAGCTTCGTGGCGATTCAATTTCCCAGTTTGATTATAACTGCTCTTCGTCAGACAATCCACGGATCCCTCCAGTTAGCTATTATAAACATTTAAGGTCAACAAACAAGGGCATGACAGCTAGACTCAGTCTCCCTTTCATGGGATGCAGAACAATTACGAACTTCAAACTCGATAGTTATTCCGTCACAACTTGAAAGACAACAACATCTCGTCTCATTAATCAAGCCTATTTCCCAAAGCAGGGGTTTAACTGTGAGGGATATGTGAGATCGGAATGTAGGAATCATAAGTTCATACGCTTATCGGAGTATCGCTTACATACATCGGAATTTGCTGTCTACCGTCAAATCGGACAACGATTCCTCAACCAGGAAGTTTCGCCATTCAATCTCAGTGAAGGAGGACGCCACCAATTGTCGTTCCAAGGACTCCGTCCACTCAACTTTCTCAGAACCTGCAAGTGAACGATGACTAGTATATGTGATGTCTCTCCGGCTCAACTTGGACAATCACGCAAGTGGCATCCAGAAGCAATATGTGCCGACTACTCAATTTGGTTAAAGGATGAAGGTGTGCACTAGAAGTCTTTTAGAACCTAAATTGGTTCTAGCGGAAGTTAATTTCATCTTGACATGAGTTATTATCCTTTATTTTGTGAATTGAGATATTGGGATCTAGGTTGATGTGAGTGGTCAATAAAAGGGTTAGGGTTAATAAACTCGAGAAGAATAGGGTGTGTATATAAAAAAGTTTTTAGGATATGCTCAACGATTACACCTTTCTAATTGAGCGGAGCATGTCGCCTAGAGAAGCTGGATTTACAACCTGGTTGCTCATAAGCTTAGGCCCATTCAGCTCTCCGCCATCAAACGTGCGTGCATAAATGTCGAGTTCATGGGAATCAAACAGAGAAAAGAAGCGGACGGAGCTTGACAGTAAGTTTTTTGCCCATAAATCTTCAGCAAAATTCCCTAGTCTTGTATATCAAGTCACAACATTCAGCAGATTTGCCAAACTCAACTTGACTGAACTTTACAGGCCTTTGGCATACACATATACATGCGACTTAGACAGGGCTTCCCGGAGTTTCGGCGATAAGGGTTGATAATGTTGGATTTTGACCTTGAACTGCGCTCATATACGCTCACATAAACTACACATGCAGGTGTATACAACTGCAAAGTTCAATGTAACAATCAAGTGAGCCAAATTCGAGCAAAATATCACTAGACAGGTCATGTTTGACCTCTTGGTTGATCATCCTGATGGTTGGTTGGCCTCGGAAGCTTGGTCTGGATCCGGGCGTCTCTGACTCGGGAGTTCCTGACTTTCTGACTTATAGAGACCCATATGCTTAATGATTATCGTGGCGGCTCCCTTCAAAAGGGTTCCAGGTCGACGGCCCGCGTCGCGGGACTTGTCCCGAGCTCATGGTGGCTCAGCTGCCGTTTGCTGGCGTAGCATGAGTGAGACACTATTTAGCATAGTTTGAGAACTCTCAAGAGTGATTGGCGGATTATCCTCGGTTCCAGAGGAGGGATAAACCTTCTAAATTGTTCTTATTTTGCCCCTGCCCCGGGTTATCAAGGACAAGTAGGCCAACTTGTTTTTCTTTTTTGGAAGCCATGTATTTACTTTTTCATTAATATTTTGTAATCACTAACCGGGAAGCCCGATCTCGTCAACAGTCAGGTACCTGGAATCTCGGACTGAAATATTTATAGTGAGACCTAGGATGTCGGTTACGACTAGAAAAAGTATACCCGTTATGGTAAATTTCATGAGGGCCCTGCTCCAGGGAAGTTCATCAGTCCCCTGGGTTGCGCTTCTTGCAGGAGATTTACTAATCATGGTCAAACCCCTTGCTCTTACATCATGTCAACGACAGAGTTTGACGGCACTAAATGGTCAACGTCCCATATATTTAATCCATCTTGTGAATACCAATTTAGAACAAGATGATCACCTAAATCGAACCAATGAAAACTGGGCACTGTATTGTGACTCCACCCCCAAAGATATATCATACCTTTTGTACACTAGAAAAAAGAATGTGACTGTGATAGTTCAAAGACCATGGTCAACGCAATGTTATTGAAATAATCTGCTTGGAGCGTGAAAACGTGGTTGCGATCAACATCTTCATACACAAAACAACATATCTATGATATGTGCTAGAGAGAACTGCCATCAAATTTCTCCCTATCCCAGACATCTATATACACACTTTAGACTCGAATCACGCCTTCAACTTCAACAAAAGAACCTGAGAAACAAAAAAACGGTGTTCCTGAAAGTGCTGATAGCCAGAACTCAGGGTTGAGCCCCGACTGGAGCTGGCGTTAGCATTAGGAAGTGATTGTAAGAGCGTACTATTCATGACGATAATCTGGATTCAGCTCGACTATATATGCCTCACTGGCTGTTTTCCTGATTCACCTAACATCCAGCCTCATATAAAAAATGACAGGAGAAGTCTGATCTATTACTTTTTTTCCTCAAACTGTTGTGGAAACACCAAAATTTTGGCGATCAAAGCTTCATCATGCTTCCAATATGTATGTACATAGATATCTATCAAACCTGATGGAATTCCGAGTAAGTCCTGGTTCAAAACAACCACTCAGTCAACTTCCTCGTGCCCCTGGGCGCCTCGAAATCCAGTTTTCACCGAAGATCACGGGCTTTTTTTCTGGGGTACGTTGACAAGGTGCAGTTAGAAGAAGCTGAGATTGCAATCCTGTAAGACTGGTATTTATATTAAAAATCCGAACTTTTCAGAGTTCCCAAATAGTCCTTAAAGCTCAGGATCGGCGGTCAAAATCCTGTTGGATAAGTGGCTAGTGAGCCTCGAGAGTGCCTTTTGTTATGTTTTCTCATTATGAACACACAGCTAAGCCTAATACGGAATCCGATCAATCATTGTGCCCCAAACCACGTCTGTCAAGAAGTCATATCATCATCGTGGGGGACCTAAGGTTGACGGCATAACCATCATGTTGGGAGACTCTAATAGTGGAAGCGTGAGCTCTGAGCTAGAGACTATGTAATGTCGTCATGTGAACTCCAACATTTAAGTCTTACAATCTGGACCTGTATATGACTCGAATCTTCATTAGGTGGTCAGGTTTGTTAATCACAAAAACAATATGAATAGGGTTAATTATTATATGATGCGTGACTGTCATAGACATAAATTCAGCTCAGATGCGGTATGTACTTTCACACCAATCTCTACAATATGAACTAAATCTTCAACTCGCAAACATGTCCAAATTTGCAAAATACCCCGAAAAGACAATTTAGTGGCCACAACTTGATGGAATCAGACAGGCATCTGAAGGTGCAGAAGAAGATTTGTCCATATTAGGAAAATATCCAGATACATAATACACAAACGGCCATGAGGCCAAAACCCACGCCCAGTGCCTAGATGTGGCTAAATTCAGATCATTATCTTAAATAATACCCCTAGACGGACTCGGGTATAAAAGAAACATTCTAGCGGACTAGAAAAGAATATACTTAGGCCATGATAGTAATCAGATACATGTATTTACTTCATGTTGATGGTGTTTCTATGTACGCACCATAAAGCCGCCTTGTTTTAACCCCACCACCCAGCCTGTACCCCCCCCCCCCACATCCTCATCACATCTTCGTACCCAGGCGGTGTGCTCATTCATCAAAGTCGGAATCTCTGTATATTGCCACTTGAGGCCATAAACCGTTCGGACCTGCAAGATTTCCTTCTTGGCGAACAAGCTCCTGCTAACTTTTTTTGCTTCTGGACCTTCACCTGCCACACGCATGGCAATGTCTCTGAAGTGCTCAACCTGGTAGAGACTCAAGCATGTAAGTGGGTCCGAGAGACGCATCTAGGGTTTTGTCTTTTTTGGCGATATCAATATCAATGGTAGCGAGTTGACTTGGGCCGAGATTATAGATGTCTGGGGTGCAATAATGGTTCAATCAAGAATATCAAACGTCAAGAAAAGAAAATACAGGCCGTGAAGACACGTCGTAGATGCATCTCCAACTCACTATGTTGTGAGTTCTCATATTTTGCTAGCCATATGGTGTTTGTCATTGAGATGATTACTTTACATCCCTCTCAACGTGCTCCAGATGTAATGTCGGGTTAATGTGTATATATACTTTGAAACATTGAATCAGGGAGCATCGGGCGGTGTTGTCTGACTCAAGTATTTACAAGAATGGGGTGTAACAACCAGCTTCTGCGTATCTGCTTCATAGTGGCATCTATATATGTCGCATATCTCTATATGGACATTAGGTAGTTACAGCATGTTCGGTGCTACATCAACTATAATGCGCTGAATTTCTGAATGAATTTCATGCCCGTCGAGTTCTATATCCCAGGTTTCATGGGAGTTCACCGAGGTTAGACGACACCGAAGCAATGATAATAGTTTAGATCAGACATGTGATGACCGAGAATCAAATCAAGAATTTCTTTTTCATTCATTTGTTTCCACTAGGAACAAAAGGAAATAAGCCAAGATTTGGAATGGGTCACTGATGTATGGGGTTGTAGCTGTCTTCTGATCCCCAAGCTAGTCTCACCAGAAAAATAAATCACACATTACTACCTCGGAATCAAATGGACATGCAGTAAAATCTTAAAATGAAGCTAAACCAGATTTTCAGCCATATCATTAAAAATTTATCTGTTATCCTTTCCGATATATCCTTTATATCCACCCCACACCGCCATCACATTCAGAATCTGCGAGTTCCAGCGCCCTGAATTCACACAAATGGCCCTTTTGATCTGGTCCACAGTCAACTGAACAAGACAGATTCATGACAAAAACCTTGACAGATTTTCGGCCAGGGGCTCACTGATGGTATATAGTATCGCTAACGTAATCGGGTGGCTTGGAGTCAGCTTATATTGTCTAGGCCCTCAGCTTGCTGGCCATCGCAACAAAGTCTCTGCCATGCTGATACAGAAAAAAGGGTGGAGGCAACCTTGAATCAGTGTTCTAGAGGACAATAAGCCCTGATGAATTGTGAAAATCATATAAAGTGGAAAGTAATGATTTAGTGCCCTCGCACGCTCTACTTTCGGCATGGCCGTATCGTTGCCACTTTTGCCTTTCCTAATCTAGCATCATTTTCGCGAGCTAGTACAAGTCTTTAACTCTCCCCCATCATGATCAGGGGACATAGAAAGCAAAGTGGAAACTATTAGGGCGGTGTCTGACAAATCTGTGGCCACAGGTTAAGCTGCACCCAGAATCTCAGTCCTCTGAGACACACAGGGCAGTGACGGGGCATCTACGGGTGCATCAAAAGCTGCGAAGTAAGCCAGCAGTTTCCATTGCCTGACTAGCGAGATGCTTACCGCATCGATACTGAGGCACAGTGGCAACAAACATGGTTCCATTGTCTCCTATCTAACATTCACTGGCAACATGTGTGTTCCAGCTGTTCAGTCGAGCCGTCCTTACAGTAGCGTTGCCGTGTTTCATTTTGCCACAATGATCTTGTATCAGCCTAGGGAGAGCAGTAAATTGATAGGTAATCGGCCTTAGCGGTGGGCCACAATGAGAGAGTGTGTTCAGTCTACCGGTTTGTTGGAGTTGGGCGGGCGCCATGGGGCCAAGTGCAAACTGATAGTTTGCATGCTTTTGGATTCCAGGGTAAACTGAACTTATGGCCTGCCAAGAATCTTGAAGGGATGAAAGAAGAGGTGAACTTTTAACCTCGGCGGGTGGCTCGATCAAGGCTCGCGGGAAGCCTTGTGACCAAACAAAAATCAAAGATTCCATGCTTCGTTGTATATGAAGCTGAGACCTAGCACCGTCTTGTGCTTCCGTCTAGCCCACCAGCATAGAACGTCTTCACAGTAGGAAATTGGTCCAGACACAATCTGCAGTAGAGTGTGGCTTGTCGGATTTTCAGCACGGAATGAGGTCTGGCGTTTGGGGTGATTGCATGTAACAATTTATCGTTTCTATTTCACGTCATATGCCGCATACTGAATGATAGTCCGACCCATATTCATACAAGTCTTAGGCTCATCAAGGGATATGATGCCGACAGGATGTAGCGCGGGACTTTGCATAGACGGCCTTACGTGTCAGTTCAACATGGACATGATACCACCCATTGGTGACAATATTACTTGTATCAAGGCATACGCCCACTACCCAGCGTGAATGTAAGTTATAACTCTTCTAGCCGATGCTTAACGTTTTCATACACCAAGAAAGTTACCCAAGTGGCCGGCATAACTCGGAAGATTGCTGGGCCCAGACCACAATAGAAACCTCGTACCCCCTCCTCTCTCCATATTCGCCCAGCAACACCTGCTATACCTCTTCCAAATCGCTTCTCGGAGTCGTAGTTTTGTAGCCTGGCCCGGATGACCTGGTATGGATACGTCACAGCTCCCGCTACCAGTTTAGCAATTGTTGAGATAACAAGAGTTCCTTGGTTGTCCAATCGCTGTCTCGGTGATCCCGGAAGAAGTGGTTGAGTTGCGAGATACATTTTCCTCAACGGTTCGTACACCGCAAACTGCACAGCTCCATGAGACACCCCAACAAGACTGACGAGTACACCGCGGTAGAATCCGTAGACTCCTTCTTGGGCCCATATCTTGCGAGCTCCATCGCCCATGCTCCGATACGCACCATTCATCGTATTATCCGACGATAACATGCGTGTTTTGACAACCCAGATAGGATTTGTCAACATGGTTGTTGTAGCTCCAGCGAAAGCAGATGCAGCAAAGTACTCATATGGCGCCAGACTGGGCCGTCTGGAGTGATCGTTTCCGTCATGGTGTGCCAGTGTCTGGCAAGAAACTAGTAGTCTTTCATATTGGGCCTTGAAGAAGAAGAAGCTGGACCATCCTGCTGCATTCCCCACAAGATTTGGTGTGAGCCCTCTATAGAAAGCCTTCCATGGAGTTTTCTGGGCTTTAAGGCCCTTCAATACAGTCCAGGAAGTCAATGGTTCGCTAGTGGCCGTGGTTCTACGGTAGACTGTGACTTTAGTTAGTGTGATAGGCCAATGTGAGGACAAGTCACATACTTTGCATGCGGGTTTTGACAATGTCAAGTGGGTGAACAACAAGCGTTGCAATAGAACCAGCCGACAATCCTGCAATGGATTCAACAGTCGCTGTTGAGAGTAGAGGCTCTGAAGACGTCATTTTTTTCCTGGTGTCACAAAAAAATGCTGCAGCGATTGAGGGAAGAATATGTGAGAGATCGTAATGAGAAGAGACACCTCACGAAATCATTGTGAATTATGTCATGAATACTGACATCAAGTAATAAGCAATATCTGATGACAAGTTCAATTGTGGTGGTCAGTTGAAGATTTTTTTTTCGTATAGATTTTTTGATGCTGACAAAAGATGGATCTTTGATTGTACCAGGATCATGACGATATGCGCGTGGAGGTCCATGCCATTCTATCGAAAACAGTGGAAACTCAACATCACAACACCAACTACGGCATACAATATTTTCACGTAGAGAATGAGAATTGAGAGTTTTCAATTTTTTTTGAGATCATTAACCTAGCCAGTTATAAGCAGGACGCCCCTGCGTCCCTGCAAACAAAAGAAAAGTAGTCGTACAAAGAACTCAGTCGCCATGTCAAGACGAATCTGATGTCGAATATTTACACAAAGATCTGGAAAGTATGGCCTGAATGGAATGGTGGTGTTACAGGTGAAAGATATGCGAATGCGTGGATTGCGAAGGCGTGTGGTTCGGACTCAGACTAGAGTGTCGGACTGCCCGTTTACGAGAGTGGAGATAGAAGGCTATGAAGTGTTGGTCTTAGGTTTTAGGGTCATTGCGAACAGTGCCAGACATACCGAATGATTGAGGGACGGGGAACACTGCGGGTAAGACCTATATCGTAACGGAGTGGTTAGTTTCGGTTCGGGCTGGAGGCTCTTGTTCGAGTCGGCTCCATGAGCTTCGAGTGCGCATACCGAGGTACAGAATAAAGGGAATGTAGCCACTAAGATAATTTCAGTGAGAGGCTCGCGGATATGTGGTGACTGCAGAAAGACTCACTAGTGGACGACAACCTGCGACACGTTGATGAGACGGCCGATGCGCTCCTATGACAGTATTAGTACCGATTTGATGTCCTCATTGTGGGTGACCTGAAGATAAATACCTTGGACTCCTCGGAAAGGGTAAACATTGTGCAATATAGCTTGAGTGGATGAAGTAAATAAACACTCACGAACGTCGTCGCAAATAATTCTTGTTGATGTCAGCTCCACTGCCACTTTGAATATTATGCAATCCATTCCAAAACTTTTCCAGCCTTACTTTAGGTGGGGCCCCAACCCAGGGTTAATGTGATTTCTCAGACCCTAGTTTCCGGGTCCACATAGTCGTTAATGTTTTTTGCAGCGCGGGGTTATTGCCCAAGATCCAGGTTAGCTTTGTACTACCAGTCACAAAAGCTACAACAAGTCGCAGCGCATTGGCGGAGGTTAAGGGTAGTGATTGTTTTTGGAATAATAAAAAACTCGATCGTTAACTTGATGTTCACAACAACCAAGCTAAAGAAATCATGACGTCATTGAACATCACCACAGAGTACATTGCTGCAGGTGCTAATAGACATACTGCCACTGCAGATTGGAGTTATCGTGGAACCCTAGCTTTTGGCTCTGATGTTAACATTGCGCTTTGGCACCCTGATGTAAGACGCTAGATATGAATGTTATGCTTGCGGATACTGACCTGCCTGTAGGCAAAAGTTCTTCAGGGAATCACTCATCTTCTCAGTGGCCACAAAGAGGTCGTGAAGGTTGTGAAATTCCTTCCACCAGTGGCATCACCAGATAGCAAAGAACAACTGATGATCACCGGGTCTGACGACCACTCCCTAAAATTATGGACCATCAACACGGTCGAGGATAAATATGAGTGTATCCAGACTCTGACGGATCACACTGCTCCCACTCATGTGGTGGCTGTCCTCCAATCTCAAACTTATAGCAAGGGTATCTTCTTGGCTTCAGGAGCCGCAGATGCCACCATCAAGGTCTGGAAGCTTGACAACAAGCAGCTCGTTCTTGTCCAGTCTATCAATACTGCTCCTAGATTCTTCCCCTTGGCTCTCGCTTTGAGCTCGTTAGATAGCTCTGACGACATAATCCTACTCTCTGCTGCCGGCACCAATGTTTTCATTCAAGTCTTCGTCGCCAATATCTCGAATTCCTCTACAATCAACTTCACGTTACAGTCCACTCTCAATGGACATGAAGGCTGGATCCGGTCACTAGAGTTTGTTCGAGAGACTGAAAATCCTTCTAGTGATATTTTGATGTCTTCTGCCAGCCAAGACAAGTATATTCGGATCTGGAGAGTACATCAAAGTACCGAACTGCCGGTCAAGCCCAAGTCCGATGCCGACCCACTCGGCACAGTCTATCTTCCTGGCCAGCCACTTGCAAACAAAACCCACAATCTAGTTTCTGGTGATAAGTCCTTCTCAATCACATTCGAAGCTCTTCTCCTTGGTCATGAAGATTGGATCTATAGTGCACAGTGGTTGACTAAGCTAAATGAGAAACCAAAACTTCTATCTACCTCTGCAGACAACACTTTAGCTATCTGGGAGCCTGATGCAGACTCCGGTATCTGGATCAGCATGGTTCGTCTTGGTGAGATCTCCCGTGAAAAAGGTGCTACCACTGCCACTGGAAGTACCGGTGGTTTCTGGACTGGTCTTTGGTCTCCTGATGGAAAGTCAGTCGTCTGTCTGGGACGGACAGGTTCTTGGCGTCGCTGGTCGTATGATTCCAGTGTCAACATCTGGAAGCAGGAAATCGGTGTCTCTGGTCATGTTAAAGCTGTCACGGGCATAACATGGTCAAGGAGCGGAGGGTATCTCCTTTCTACCTCATCGGATCAAACTACCCGTCTTCATGCACCTTGGACAGGAGTCGGTGCTTCCGATAATGCGGGTACAACGTGGCACGAGATGGCTCGACCTCAGATCCACGGTTACGATCTAAACTGCATCGACAGCCTGGGTGATCACCAATTCGTCTCGGGTGCTGACGAAAAACTTATGCGTGTGTTTGCGGAGCCCAAAGCAGTTGCTACTCTTTTGAATAAACTTTCGGGTATTAATGTTGCTGTTGAGTCCATGCCCGATGCTGCTAACGTGCCTATGCTTGGTCTTTCCAATAAGGCTGTTGATGGTGATGCCCCTACAGAGGAAACTGCCAATGCCCCGGAGGCTGGGCCATATGTTAGTGTTCGCAAGTCAGCTCTCGATATATCCCATCCTCCTTTTGAAGATTCATTGTCTCGTCACACTTTGTTCCCTGAAGTGGAAAAGCTATACGGCCACGGTTACGAAATCTCTTGTCTTACCAGCTCTCATGATGGCTCACTCATTGCCAGTGCCTGCAAGGCCACGTCAACGAATCACGCAGTAATTCGTCTTTTTGAAACTAATAAGTGGACTGAGGTCAAGCCTCCGCTGGTCGCCCACTCACTTACTGCAGCTCGTGTGCGTTTCTCTAGGGACGACAAGTACATCTTGTCTGTCGGCAGAGACAGACAATGGGCCATCTTTGAAAAGGGTGAAACTGAGTACAAGCTTAAACAATCAAATCCTAAAGGTCACACCAGAATGATTCTGGATGCTGCCTGGGCCGAGTGCTCTAATGTGCGAGCTTTTGCTACTGCAGGTAGAGATAAAAAGGTCAATCTCTGGGTTGAAAAGGAGGACAAATTTGTTCTGGACACTTCAGTGACATATGATAGTCCTGTTACCGCGATCGATTTCTTGCAGTCTATCGATGCTAAGAAGCAAGTCTTGGCTGTAGGTATCGAGACTGGTCAAATCCACATTTGTGTAGTGTCATTTGGTGACATGACAGAGGTGATCTCAAATATCGGATTAGGTATTAAGTAAGTAAAATCATCTTTTCGTATAAAGTCTTGTCCATTCATTAACATTTCTTAGATTTTGCTTACCCAAAAGTATATTACAGCTCTCGTGGCAGCCTGTCACGAAACCAGATTCAACAACATACAGGCTGGCTGTTGCCAGTGATGATAGTTCTATCAGACTATACTCGGTCCACATATGAACCATGTTGAATACAAAAAAAAGTAATTTTCTCAATAACATGCACAACACTGTATTCTTCAGTCAAAACATCATTTAGTTGAATGTGCTTAATTTTGGATAATAAATTAAAAGGAGTATTAACAGCTCGTACGCTATGATCATATAGTATCGTGTAATCTAGGTGAAGAAGAATGTTAAAATTGGTACGTGGACCTCTGCTTCAAGTGATCATATACAGTCTCGATAAGCTGAACCGGTCCACAAGCACCAAAGTGATTTTAAGTTGGTATGTAGTTTGTCATATCTCATGTAGGCCTCCTTGAGACCCAACTCATCTATTATCTACAATTCTGACTTGACAATACTTCCTGCAGCAGTAGATGCCGCAAGAACGGTTTGAGCAGCCGTCTTAGCCGTAGAAATGATATCGGAAGCGTCTTCACCATAAACGTAGAACCACGCGCGCTGAACAAGGAACTTGATGTGTTGGGGGAGGTAGAGCAGAGTTCCAAGGAAGCCGAGACTGACAAGTAGGAAAAGGATGGTGTCTATATGGGAAACGGGGTCGTTAGTAACGGGTTATCACAACAGAATTCAATGTGTTGACTGGGGTGATCGCATGTACGCTCTGGTCCTGGGGTAGGGTATCACAGGAACCAACGATAAGTTATAGATATGCATCTACGGTTGCGATAATGACATGACATCATGCGCATCGGGGGTATGACATACAGAACAGGAATCGTTCGAATGGAGTGTACATGTTGACGGCGAAGCTGACCTCAAGCTGATAAATCTTTCGATTAATCAATTTTATGATAGGACTTTGCGCCATGGTGAAGTATGCGTGAGCGTCGATATGAACGATAGCAAAGAGATAATCGAGGAGACGTCGCGTGATGATAAAATCGAGAGGGGGTCGATATAGGAGAATGAAGTAATTAAAATATATATAGTGGGACAAAAAAATAGGTCGCGGGCGAAAGAAAGCTGGAATGGAAGTCGAAAGAAGAAAATTCAGAGAAGAAATGGGATACAAACACCAAACAGGATGCGAACACCAAAAAATTCCGATCAAAAAGCGAATTCGATACAAAGGTTCAGCAGCACAGGTTACATCTCAGGACGCCGAAAATGCAGAGTAAACTTGAACCCTTGTTGTTACACCGAACGTTAATAGGCAAATACTTATCAGCCTTATCATTCCAATATCCTATTGGCTACAAGTCTATTTGTAGTGGGTCCAAGTTTTCTCACCGAAATAATTGCCAGGCAAACCCGCACACCGAAATCATCTTGGCGCTCCGACAGTCCCGCTCATTTACGGCATGTGAGCTCCACATGCTCACACCATCACTGATAATGAAACCGCGATTCCTCCGAGATTGAACATAAGAATCCCTCCACCACCGAACGTTCCAGGCGTCAATTGCATCATGGCTTTTCGCACCTTGGTCAATCGCATTACTTTTTCAGTCACCAAACTCGATGCATACAAACTTAAACCTGTCATGCCCCTCGCAGCACGGTGGTTCACGTCAATTCCTCCACTTCAGGAGAGTAAGCGCCAGTTACCACCACGGCCAAAACTTCCACCCGAAGATGAGATCGAAGAGAACTTCTTGAAGGGCAGTGGCCCCGGCGGACAGAAAATTGTACGTCCCTGCATCATCCATTCCCCCTAAACCAACTCTGCCTGGCACACAATCAACCAACCATGGATGATCTCCAATGACAGCTGTCAACTGGTCACTAACACCATGCGATTGCGCTAGAACAAAACGAGCTCTGCAGTACAACTCAAACATATCCCGACCGGTATCGTAGTGAAATCCCAAGCGACTCGTTCCCGTACACAAAATCGCAACATTGCTCGCGAGTTACTTGCGGCCAGATTAGATGAAATATACCGTGGAGACCTCAGTCGCACTTCCATAGTGTCGGCACTGAAGAAAAAGAAGGCGGATTCGGCTGCCAAAAAGGCAAGACGCAAATACAAGGCCCTCGAAGCCGAAAAACAAAAACTCGATACACAGGTGGATAAGTCAGATTATAGCGAAGACACTACACTGGATACCTCACTATCGGTACCTGAAATCCCTCCACCTCCGGAAATCCGTTCAAGGCGGATAGATGACCCGGATCCACACAAACCTTTATAGATGGGACATAGATATGGATTTCACGGTACATAATGTCGAGAATACAGCATATGCCATTCACATTTGAGACAAATAATGGGCCCGATTCGTTCGTGAGAAAAAAAAGGTAGCTTAAGTTCAATCAAAACAAAAAGACATCAAGATTTCTTCCTGCGTGCTCCGAAGTAACGTAATGAAAGACAAATAATAAAAGGGATGTAAGAAAAGCTTCAACCTCCCACCTAACAAAGCTTTTGAAAAGGCAAGGTTCGTCATCATAATGAGTCAAGTCTAAACCGATGACACACCAAAGAATTCAGTAACCCTATGTCACAGAATGCCACAGTACGCCAACCTGTATAACCATGCAAATAGCCGTTGCACTATCAGCGAACCAGCCACGAGACCAAAGTATAGCACAGAAGATAGAATGTGCGAGAATCGAAGTCCAAGCGAAGAAATGGTGTGGATGGAAATTTGTATTGCGCTGCAATCGACCAGGGCCCTCCTGTTAGCCCTTCTTATTACTCTATATAAAACTCCTAAAGAATCCGGTACACACCTTAGAAGCATTTGCGGTGAACGATCGAAGGACCGCTCTCGTCGTACTCCTGCTTGGAGATCCACATCTGCTGGAAAGTGGACAGAGAAGCCAGAATGGAACCACCGATCCAGACGGAATACTTGCGCTCAGGGGGAGCAATGATCTTGACCTTCATGGAAGAAGGAGCAAGAGCAGAGATCTCCTTCTGCATACGGTCAGAGAGACCGGGGTACATGGTGGTACCACCAGACATGACGATGTTGCCGTACAGATCCTTACGGACATCGACATCGCACTTCATGATGGATTGCCAAGTGGTGACGTGAATACCACCGGACTCAAGGCCAAGGACGGAGGGCTGGAACAGAGCCTCAGGAGCACGGAAACGCTCGTTTCCAATGGTGATAACCTGACCGTCAGGAAGCTCGTACGACTTCTCGAGAGAAGAAGAGTGGGCGGCGGTCTGGATCTCCTGGTCGAAGTCAAGAGCGACGTAGCAGAGCTTTTCCTTGATGTCACGAACAATTTCACGCTCAGCGGTGGTGGAGAAGGAGTAACCGCGCTCGGCAAGAATCTTCATGAGGTAGTCAGTCAGGTCACGACCGGCCATATCGACACGGGCAATGGCCTGAGGAAGGGCGAAACCCTCGTAGATTGGGACAACGTGGGTAACACCATCACCGGAGTCCAGGACGATACCGGTGGTACGACCAGAAGCGTACAGGGAAAGGACGGCCTGAATAGAGACGTAGAAGGCGGGGGCGTTGAAGGTCTCGAAGACAATCTGGGTCATCTTCTCACGATTGGACTTGGGGTTGATTGGGGCCTCAGTGAGCAGAACGGGGTGCTCCTCGGGAGCAACACGCAGCTCGTTGTAGAAAGTGTGGTGCCAGATCTTCTCCATGTCATCCCAGTTGGTGACGACACCGTGCTCGATGGGGTAGCGCAGGGTAAGAATACCTCTCTTGGACTGAGCCTCATCACCGACGTAAGAGTCCTTCTGACCCATACCAATCATGATACTGCATCATAGGATTTTGTGTTAGTCACGGGAGCTTGACGTTGCGTTGGACCAAGGAGCTTCTCCAGATGTAGGATGGACTAGGGTGGAATGCTGTACAAGCAAGTTGGCACTTAGCTAACTAAAAGGGGGATCTCTCAAGAAACATACCCATGGTGTCTGGGGCGACCAACAATAGAGGCTGTAAAAACGATATTAGATATTGATCAATTAGGACAATGTCAATTAAGATTATGAAGGTTTTAGTATGGGTGAATAAGAGACCCAAGCTGACAGGTATGTGAATCAAAGCGGGGTATTAACTTACGGAAAACGGCTCGAGGAGCATCATCACCGGCGAAACCGGCCTTGCACATGCCGGAACTGTCGTCGCGATGTCAGAAAAATTCAACGAAAACCTAACCGTAACCACCTGATTATCCATGACAAGTTACATCATTACCAAAATGCATGGTTGTTGAACAATGGCTAGCGGGATATTAGGGGTCGACGGTGTTATACGGAAGCTGGCCAAAAGGACAACAAGCTTCGGCGTGAAATAAAGGCTTACCCGTTATCGATGACGAGGGCAGCGACTTCCTCTGTGATGTAGGAAACCAATGTTAGAAATTTTCAATGCTTCAATTTTGTTGCGAATAGATACGCGCGAGGGCAGCCGTGTAGGAGTTCGCAAGGCAGCGGTATCTAGATGAGGGGCATCGTGTACTAACCTTCCATTGTGGCGGTTGTGATGGGTTAATCTAGGACTGAAAAAGAGACAAAGACTGTATTAAAAATGCTCACACGATATCCTGATCGAGCAAGCTAAAGAAAACGGAGTGATGATACGAAGATGAGGCTATTCGCAAGCTGGAAGTGGAGAGAGAAAGAAGAAAAAGGTGTACGTTGTTTTGGGCGGTGGCAGGAGAACTTAGAAAGGAATGGATCGATTGGGGTGGTCCAAATTTATCTAGTGGGGAGGCCAACAGAAGGCGAGAGTATACACTGCTGGTGTCCGTGCCTATACGCAAGCTCAGGTACCTGATTTCACTACATCCCAGCAAATAGGGGAGAATCCACCAGCACGGTATACAAGAGCCCCTGAATTGGCACCGCTGGCCAGGTTATGACCAAGGCTCCAGGTGAAAGATTCGAGTCTTGAACGGGGCATGCAGTTGACCCTTCACAGGGGACCAACCCCACTTGCCCCTCTAAGTTAAAGGTATACAGTGTATGGTGGCTGGGAGTACCGGAAGTCGGACCGCTCCTGGGAAGGAAAACCGTCGAAGTAATTGCACAGTGCGAATATTCAGCTCGTTCCTGACAACGTAGCTACTCCATGGCTACCAGAAGCAGTCTCCTGGAGCTTTTTTAAGTGTTCCTTGCGGGCTTCCCACCTTCCTGCCATTTGGAGCTTGATATAGGTAACAACAAAAGGACACGATAACATTGACAATAACTTTGAAGAACTCGTGATCGGAGGAAAACAATAGATGGAATTTCCGGGTGATACCCCGATTGGCACATTGCGGAGCTAGACTTTTTGTTAGCCGTGCATCAACCGTTCAGGGCAAAGTGTATTGCTGATACAGAACACGATTTGATGCAATGGCCCATTACTTGCTGGTAGTTCTCTCTCAACGACGTGCGTGCCCTGCATAGAGGAATCATGATCCATCTCTCCACCTTGTAATTCGATAGAAAAATGAACAGGACGGTGATGATTTCATGCGATGCGATCTATACACATCTACATACTCATACTATTGTCGGTGATGAAATGGAAGCAAGATTGTGCCAATAAATGGGATGTAAATCTCTAAATCTTGACTATTTGGTGCAACTATGGAGGGGCAACCCCAAAAATTCGGATGCCTACCCTAAGACAGCTGCTTAACCAATCAAAATTGGTATTTTGGATAACATTAATCTTTATTTTAAGTATAGATCATGTGTGTTAATATGGAATATTTGAGTTTTGTCTCGTATTGTGATGTTCCAGCTGGACGTTTGGCTTTCCACGCACCACATCAGATATGTACTTTCACCAAGATGATA
Source organism: Ambrosiella beaveri (assembly GCA_030294605.1). Classification (NCBI taxonomy): domain Eukaryota; kingdom Fungi; phylum Ascomycota; class Sordariomycetes; order Microascales; family Ceratocystidaceae; genus Ambrosiella; species Ambrosiella beaveri. The sequence goes on from JARQWA010000067.1 coordinate 34,798, forward strand.
ATTCCAGAGTCGCGCGAGGCTATCGAACACAATGACATTAGCATCCCTTCACACCATCAGTAGGACATGCTTCATCTACAAGTTGTCTATTATGAATGGCGACCGCCCATTTCTCCTGCATGTGCCTATGTGCGATGTGTTCCTGAGCCGGAAAAGCCCCATAAATCAAGCTGCAGGTCGTAGTTGTGGAAATCCCGCCAAAACCGCGAGATTGACTTCGACAAGGCCCTTCGAGTCATTCCTGTGCAGCGCAATGGGCATGCCATGCTGCTTGGTTGCGGAGAAGTGAGATGAGGACATCTGGATTGATAGGGACTGCCAGCCATCGCCACCAAGGAATGATCAGTCCTCATTTAACATGTGCACACAATTGCGATGGCTTGTTGCCAGCCTTTCCGCTTCCTCAATTATCACGATGCCCTACTAGCGAAATAAATCGGCTATTTCACATATGCTTCCCCTTATCGGGCCTGTGAATTCTAGATGTGGAACCACGGCATTGAGAATGGGAGATCCCTCGCGTACAAAGGAGTTGCAGCTCGCGGACGGTGCGACAACCATGACACGACGGATGATAGACTCGGACCGGCTTTTAACCTTGTAGCGCTTTACATGCCCCTTCTCTCCCTTCGGTGATACATACCTCCCTACTGCAGTCGCTATAAATACCTCAAGTGCAAAATAATGAACCTGTAATTTGAAGCGGCCGATTCTTCATTCCAAACTAGCCAGGTCGACTTGTGTATGCAATGGTTTTCTGTCCTGTTAAGGTGCAATGTTGAATTTCTAGCAGTGGCGGAGACATCATCTCCGCTCCTACGGTTTCCGCATCGGACAGCCCGGAAGTTCATTGGACTCGGATCTGACTACTGTGGCTATACCTTGTAGTCAATTCGAACCAATGCAGCTCTCCGCTCCGCTTCCTATATAGCTCGAGTTCCTTATGAAGAACATATGGATAAAGAGAGTTGCTGAACATCAACCTCACAATATGGCTCCATGTCACTCAATATGTCAGCATACAGATGTGTTTTGTTTGTCAAGCAAAGGCCTGGTTTGTTAGGGCTGGTTCCCCGAACTGGTGAGCTTCATCCTGCGAGAGCTTTCAACATCCTGCGAGAGAACCAATGGGCTGTCACAGTTAGGGGTCAAACATCTACAGCAACTTATACAATAAATCACAAGATGGTCTATAGAACTTTAGAACTATTCAAGCTCATGAACCTGGTCGCGGGAGCTCGCACCTAACCCTGCAGAATATATAGGGTTAACAGACCCTGCGGTCGAGTTGAAAAAGGTTACGTGCAGGTGTCATCTCTAGCCGCATTTAGTAAGGCGGAATTTTCGTGAAGGTTCCAGAAGTGGAACTAACATCACAATATTTTTCATGAATTATACTTAGGACATGAATTGATAAGCAGAATCTCAGCAAGATTCTTATATTAATCCATCTAAATTTCAGTTGTACATTTACTTTTCTCAGGTACAGAATTTTGATCAGAAATCTGCTAGACATCTTGAAATTCCATCTTCAAATTTCATTCAAAACACTCAATTATCCCACATCTCAATATGGACGACAAGAACTTGAATGCTCTTCTCAAGTGGAGCATTGAGAACTCCGGTCCTGAGATCCCGGCTGATAAGCGGACCCAGCTAACTCCGGAGATCATTGCTTCCCTCATGGGCGGACCCAATGAAGCCGAACTCATGAAGGCCGCCATGGAGCTTGTGACCTCCAACGATCCCGAGGTGACCCTTGATGCCAAGGTCACTGCTTTGGATAATTTTGGGCAGTTGATTGAGAATCTCGACAATGCCAACAACATGGTCAACCTGAATCTTTGGGGGCCCCTTCTCTCTATCCTTGACTCTCCTGAGGTCGAGCTGCGCCGTTTGACTGCTTGGTGCATTGGTACGGCCATTCAGAATAACGTAAAGAGCCAGAAGGTTTTATTCTCCACCCAAGGTCTGTCCAAGCTCGTTTCCATGGCATTGAATGAAAACGAGGAGAAGGTAGTGCGCAAGAAGGCCATTTACGCCCTCAGCTCTTCGTGCCGCAACTATCAACCTGCTATGGACAAGATTGTGGAGGAATTGGCCAAGTTTGGCAAAACTTACAACAAAATTGACGCCACGGATATGGACCAAGTCGACACCGTCATTCTGCCTCTTAAGGAAGCTATTGCCTGAGCTATTACCAGCTGGATCTGTTAAATAAACAAAAACCGTTCATGATATTACGGCGTTTGGCGTTATATCTATTTGCTTCTCTTTTTTGCCTTTTATTTGGGCCAGGGCTACCATCTTCGATAAGGATACCAACATATATCACTGTTCTTATCAAATAAATAGACATACAAATGAAATAGAAACATTAAAATTGTTGTACAAAACCACTATGCTTTCCTGAAACCCATACTCGTACATTATGTGATATACAATGTCATCCGCAGCACCGGTGCCGTAGCTCGGCTGCCAATGAACGATGGTGGAGTATCCTCTACAAACTAGATAATACACAACATCACGCCAATTCTTTTAAAACTTGCCAGTCATAGGAATACCGAAAGTTTGGAGTAGTAATCTGGCTTGGCGATCCGAGTTGGCTGTGGTGCGCACTATGATGTGAACACCGGGCATCATCTTGGCGGGGTACATCTACAATCGAATGTCAGTATCCAAAAATTGAGCAATAAAAGAAATTATCAATATACTTACATCATAGTTAACACCAATTTCTGGGAAATGGGCCATATCGGTAGAGTTTAGACCGAAAGCGATATTGCCACTGTCGTCACCCTCGCCCTTAATACCTGGCCAGTCCTTAATTTTAGGGAAAACAAGTGTAGCCAACTTGTCGATGAACTCGTAGGCTTGGTTGCCGAAAAGAGTTGTTTTGCAACCACACAGGTCACCCTTCTTGATCTTCCACTGAGAAACTTGGTTTTTGATCCAAGTAACTCTGGGCATACGGCCAGTGATGGCCATTGTCACCGCACGGGAAACAGCCAGGTAGCCGGGGTCCGAACCGGCCTGAGGTTGATACACATGAACGTGGATGGACTCGATTTCAGGGATATTATTAAACCTGATTTCCTTCTCAATGAGGGGCAAGGTACCGGCACCGCGGGGCCCGCGGAGAGGACGATGGGCGTGGTAAGGTGAGGAGTCATCCCAGGCACGGAGACGCTCACGTTCGGGCTTCTTGGGTATTCCGGGAATAGTGTGTTGGTAGACCAGAGTTAAGATGTCAGAAGAAATGGTATGCTCGTAGGTTTCGCGCAGACGGGGGTGGTTGAAAGGACCAGGAAGGAAGTTCCGGGCGGTGGGGTCGGTAGCCGGAGGACTCTGGACCGGGTGGAGCGGACCGCGGTCATACTTTGGGGGGTGGTATTGGAAGCTAGGGTCGAGGTATGCGTTAGTGACTGTTCTTTTCGGTATTGAGATTCGGTGACATCACCGGTCCAGGGCCGGACAACTATGCGGACAGAAGGGCTCTTACCGTTTACCAGGAAGTTTGTTCTCCCTAGCATGAAGACGATCTGAATTTTTGAACTTCTCGATGACATCCTCACTAGGTAAAGGAATGGACATAGAAGTCTCAGACTCAATTTCGTTCAGAGGATTGCCCGCAACTCTCGAGGTGACGGAGAAGCATCTTCTACTGGCGACCAGGCGAGATCCAGAAATGCCGCGCATGAAACTGCGGCCTGCCATAATGCCTCCAGAGGCCATTTCTAAAAGTGTCAAGTATGTGGTAGAGAGAACGTAGTTACACAATTGACTTCAAACTCTACCCATCCGTCCAATTGATTGATTGTCGTTGATTTTTTGCGCTATGTCAAACACTCATAATGACGCCACCTTAATCCATGGAGTCGAGTTTGGTACGCCACAGCTCCTCGACAAAGCATCATAACCCTAACAACCCCTAACAGTACACGATAATCCATGACGATGTTGAATTAAGGAAGTATCAAGATGTAATAACAACATGATAACAATGACCAGCAAAAACTATTCATTAAGGACCACAAGCGTATCTCGGGTCAGTAACGAAAATCAAAGACAAGTTCCCTTGGATTCACATGATGTGTATCAATTTTATGTCGTGGGAGGTCACGTGCTAAGATACAATCAAGCTAACCAGATGCCGAATATATATCATGGCTCTAGAGACTCAATGGAAGGCAGCCGGAACATAGATTTTCATAAAATGGTTAATTCAGTCGTCGAACAACTCATTTAAAAGGTGCAATCGCATCTCCAACCACCATCGAAGAATCAAATCCATACCCTAGCTGCACTTTCCGTTTCCAGCACTTTAGTCAAGGCAGTAGTGCTGGCTAAATATTGAAAATGTTGCATTACTCCTCATTTTCCTTGATTTACAATTTATTTTATTTTCCTTTCCATCAGCTGCAAAAATCTCCATTGCAAATTCAATTTACCAAGAATCACGGTATATACTTCATAGTATACGCACAACTCCACTCCAAGTTCCTCGGTCGCTTAATATTGATTGACACAAGGCTTGAATTTCGCTCCTACACTTCGACCCATTGCAGAATCGAGATTATTTTTGGTACAAAGTCGGGTCTTAGGACTGTGTTTATCTGCCTTATACGCATCAGATCTATTCACCTATAAGTTGGTCCAATATCTACCATAACCCCACATACCAGCACATCAGCACGTCACAAAGTGTGATACAAATCGCCAATTTAGTGCGCATTATCCAATAGCCATTGGCTGGTTCCTGAACACAGGCCACTAGACTCCTGCGACGATACCCTGTATCTCTGCAATCGCCGTGCTCAAACCATATACGACCAGGGTGTTATAAGTAGCTGCAACTCACTCGGCAGCCTGAAATCCGACTGCTTACCCCTCCATCCGATTGTCAAGTTCGATATTGATTTTGCTTGCAATCATCATTAGCACGGGGTTACACTCTAGCAACTCACATCGTTATGAAGGCGCTCTTCAATGCCCGTTCCGAGAAGCGGGACAAGCTGCCGTTGGAAGATGGCAAGCAACAAGATAAGGAAACATCTCCAGTGCTCAAACCTACAGAGAATACCGGCAGTCGCGTAAGTTTGCATTTTGAAAAAAGAAACACCCGGGAAGTTGAGAATCTTGACTGACACCTCATAGTTAATACCCAAATCTTCCAGCGTTTTGAATTTCCTGGGGGACATGATGGAATCCAAAGATTCAAAGGAAGCAAAGGACTTCAAAGAATCTAAAGACTCCAAAAACAAGTCCAAGAAAGAAAAATTCGCAATGACAGCACCACCCGAGATGGCATCAGATGCCTACACAGTAAGTTAGCTTCTGCGTGCCCATATCCATGTGTATGTTAACAAATCTAGATTTCTTGCATCAAACAGAGACTTGAGGCTCTGAAGCTACCTGTCCCACCGAATTATGTCATCTTGAACATCTACAAGTCTCCTAGTGGTCGTAGTCAAGTTGAAACGACTGTTCGCTTCATGGAAGCGCAATATCTTGCTATTGAGGGAACCATCAAGCCGTTTGATTCGACTGTCCGACTCATTGGTGCACGGAATCTTGGAGGAGTGACGTGCTTTATCGATTCTCTCTTGTTTGCCATGTTTGCCAAACTGGATGCCTTTGAATACATGATTAGAAAGGACGGGGATGATGAGGAACAACAGGAACTCATTATTCTGCTACGAACTTGGGTCAACATGATGAGATTAGGAATCCTGGTTGATCATGACATGGTATGTAAACAATCGTCCAGACTCAAAGCAAACTCCAGAACTAACAGTCAAAACAGGTTGGAATGCTTCAAATTTTCCTGAAAAGACACGCACATCTCAATCCATTTGAGCAACAGGACTGTACAGAGCTTTTCGGATACCTTACAGACCGTCTTTCTCTGCCTCTTTTGCAACTGCAAGTTGATCTTTACCACTGGGGAAAGCAGGAGTCTTCGGACCACCAACAAATACAAGAACGATTAGTCAATGTGGCGGTGCCAGATGATGACGGGATCAAGACTGTCACTCTTGAGGATTGCTTGGCTACCTACTTTGATTCAAGTATTCGTGTCGACCGTCTTCCAGATCGCGAGAAGGACTACTCTGAGGTCCGAGATCATATTCATCCAGTCAATGGGAGCTCAAACCCGGATATTCCAACTCAAACACCCGAAACCACAGGCAATGGCACGTCGCCGTTAAAACCTGCAGTTTTGAGAGCTCAAACCGACTTTTCCACCATGGATAATGAAGAAAACGCTCTAGAAGGACCAGTGTTGGGCATCAGACGTAGTATAACAATGCCCATTGATAAAGCATTCGAATCAAACTTGCGCCCCACAAGCGTTTTCCAGAGTGGAACAGTTGACAAGGAAGGAAGATGGTCTCCTATGTCCGTTGACCAGACCAACCCTACGCAGCATGTTGCACGAGCGATGTCTTTTCCGGCCCATCAAGTCTTTAGATGGATTCGTAAGTTTCAATGGACCTTTGCGTGTTGAAAAGTACTAATATATTGGAAAGCGTGGTTGACTAATAATCAATCGGTCCCACAAAATGATGCTGAGCTCATGGAGAGTTTCAACCAACGGCCAGTTTTGGGTATCAGCCTAAAGAGATGGAAGTATAACAGGGAGACTATGGGACTTCAGAAGATTGAAACCATAGTGGACATTCCAGATTCTATGTCTCTACCGTACATCATTGCCAACGACGGGGACACTGGCGATGATACCCTACAAGCTGGGTATAAGCTTGTTTTACAGGCCGTGGTCAGTCACCGGGGAGGGTCTCCATCTGAAGGCCACTATGTCTCTTTGGTCCGCATTTCTCCTAAGGTTCTTACAGAGAATCGTCGGCAAGAACATGATGATGACCCCCCTCCTGACTATGAGGAACCGCAATGGGTGAAATTTGATGATCTGGCAGATCCTTATGTCGTAGTGGTTTCAAACCTCCAGGAGGAGCTGCAGAAGGAGTCACCTTACCTTCTTTTCTACCAGATTATTCCCTCTATGGACAGCAGAACATCGACACCTGAACCTCCGTCATATTCCTCTTCGCATTCTGAGTCTCCGGTCCAGCATGAAAAACAATTTAAGGCCCGGGATGATGGAGAAGAGGTGACAGGAGAGACTAGTGAAGCAAACACACCGAAGATATCGGTCAGTATTAATAGGGTTCCTACTCTTCCGATCAATGCTATGCCCAACTCGCCACAGTCTGCTCGCAATCCCTCACATCTCGCTCCAGATGTTGGGGTTCATCCACAAATACAGCCTCAATATTACTTGCCGCAGTTCTACAAGTTACCAGAAGGTGTTGTACCAGTCACGGTTCCTTCCTCACCTCAACACTCTGAACACGCCTCACCTAGAACTTCAGTTGATGGTCAAAGGGTTCGGGCGAGTCAGGATGGAGTTGATCCTCTTGACCAGTCGCATGACACGACACGTCCTACCACCAGCGATCAAGCTGCCGATTCTTCACATCTGGAACGAACTGTTGGTGGTCGGACAGCCTTTGGAAGGGCTGTTGCCAGGTTTTCACGGAGTGCGTCTCGGCACAGTCGGTCTAGCAGTCATTCTGCGGCGCCTCCCGAAGAGGCATCTGGCCGAATCGCTCCCGAGACTCGCAAGAGCATCTCGTTGTCTAATATCACGCGAGGTTTAACAGGCAAAGAGACTCGGGAGTCGACCGATGCTACCACGACCACCGCTACTACGGCGCCATTGATTGACAGCATCCATGATTCTAGCACGATCGGACTCTTGACAGATAAATCAGCTACAAACCAATTGGATGGGGCTCCCAACGGTGAGCCCACTTCAGTCATCATCACAGCTGTCGCTCCTGGTTCCGAGGGGGATGCCGAGGCCGATGTCTCCAAGAAGCGCCGCAAGCGGGGAAAGAAGCGGGCGGAGATTGGAAGTGGATCGCCTGATCGACAATGCGCCATCATGTAGTGCATGGGGTGGTATCGATTTATGTTATGATTATGTTTTTGATTCTTGTTTGCTATAGAATGGGTTTATATAGGGTTCATACCGGGGCGTTTGGCTTTGATTTTGGGTTAGCTATAGGGCCTTTTGTGCCGTTTACACCCTCGGTTTAGGTCATATTTTACGAAGCGTTCATCTCCATTGAAGACACAGTCCAATGGATCATTAGTAATGTTATTTGCTACCACGAATAATGTCACAAATTCCATCTTTATATGCGTCTTTTTATGAATATCTATTGTTCAAATACCGTAACGACTCCAGATTGTCCCCCAACACAGAACTGATCCCCCCACCCGTTATCCCTCCATGCCATACAACTAATCACATTCTTCCTCTTCTTCACCTTCCCATCACTTCCCAGAACCTTCTTCGGCTCCGTTGAACCCCACGGGATGGTCACTTTCTTAACGACCCGTCCCGACAAGAGGTCCCATGCCCAGACAATGCCCTCCGCTTGCGATCCCTCCGACAGTTCATCTCCTGAGATGATGTACCGCTCCTTGGCACCCAAAAGCGCCTGGACTCTCAGGTCTTTATTGACGCGGCCGGGGGCCTCGTAGGTTTGGAGACAGGTGCCCTTGTCACGATCTAGCAGGCGAATCTTGTTATCAAGCGAGGCCGTCAAAACCCCATTTCCATCTTTAGTCATATCAATGCTCGTGACAGCGGCTCCAATGGTATCCACGATACACTGGCCCGTCCGAATATCGTATCTCCTCACCCGCCCATCGACGCTGCCCGCCAAAATCTCCGGCCCCCGCACGACTAAACTAGTGATGGAATCCCGCGCTTCAGAAAGAACTTGCATCGGCTTTGCAGACGCAGGCCCCCGGAGATCCCACAGGCGCACCGACGTATCGAAGCTCCCACTAACAACCACTGAGTCGCCCAACCCCGCAAACGCCACCGTGTTGATCCGCCCCGTGTGTCCCCCGAGGCCCCCGCCTAGTCGCCGCAACGTCGTCGCCGTTGCTACGTCCCAGAGGAAGACCAGCCGGTCGCCGCCAGCGGAGGCGAAACGCTCGTTGTCGGAGGAGACGGAGAGGGACAAAACTTCGTAGCCGTGGGCGGAGTAGGTTTGGATGAGGCGACCGGGGGGGATGGAGTATGGGGGGGCTTTGGTGATGGAGGTGGTGTAGGAGGGGGGCTGGGAGGGTTCGGGGTTGTAGAGGCGGATGGAGCGGTCGCCGGAGCCGGTGAGGATGTAGGTGCCGGGGTAAGCTGAGTAAATTAGGGCATGAACGGAGCCTGGAGAGGGTTAGTTTTGGGGGTGTTATGTTTTGTGAGAGAGGTACCTGCCATTTGAACCTAATAGTTGTGACACTGGACGGTCTGGAAAAGACATTTGGAAGATTGTCTGCTTGGCTTCAAACAATCATATTCTGGACTCTAAGCGGCGCTATATGAGATTCTTTTTTCTTTTAACTTCGACAATGTTCGCCCCTTGAGAACTTAGGTGGAAAGAGCCAGCTTCAAGTTTCACAGCAGGCAAAAAAAGAAGACAATGAGATGAGATCTAGGTGAGGGATGATGAGACGTCGATAAGATGGTGGTTGACTTACACACCATTTGAGGAAGTCAGTGAAGGGCTTGTCATCGCATACTGTCGCGAATACCACAGTGTTAATACCACAGTGTGTATTATTTTATACTGTCCTGACAGTAATTACACTTGAAGTTTATATAAGAATAATGCTTTATAATATGAATGGGAAAAGTAAATTCAATTGCCATACTCCGCCAGATTAGATGGTTCTCAGAAACGGACTGCCGTCGAATTCACCAGCACATATTTCCCAGACCCTGGGACGATTTTCCCCGGGTCTTTCTTTGCCTCCGTGATACTTCCCATCACATAATACTTGTCTGGTATGGGCCCTCTCTTAGACCTCATCATCCACCCTCATCCCCCGAATGCAAAAAACCTTACACTGCGCCAGATGTCTCTTAAAATGTAACAATGTCTTCAAATTCTTCTCCCCATATATCGGCTGCGATGACATCTTCAACGAACATCCATCCGCTAGAAGATCTACTCATTGAGACTCTTAAGTTGCTGTTTGATTGCCAAGGGAAATCATGATATCCGAGGCTGCTTCAAATATATGGTGGAAGCAGGCTACCTTCTCTTCCTCAACGCCGCCCAGAATATGCAGCAACTCGCCAGAGGGCCTTCTGGAGAAGGCTAGGGTTCGGACGCTGTATTGAAGCCTGAGGTTGGAGAGGATGGTGCAGGTGCTGTAGCAGAGGCTGTTGATTAGGAGGATATCCTGTAGGACGAAAGGGGATGATTTCGTTGGTGGTGCCGGGGATGACACCGTCAAAGGGCCAGTGGCTGCCTCGGCTGGAATATGCTTGCGTGTATGCCGTGGAGTTGTCGCCGTTTAACTACAGTTTTTCCATGAGATTAAGCATATGGAATTGCGAATGTCGTGCCTCGGGCTTGAGCACCCACTGTAGCCTCGATGTCATTCCGATTTGTATCTCTCAAAAGGCCTCGGCCGATAGCGTTTCTTTGTTGGCGCTCTTTTCAAACTCATCAATGATGACCCAGTACATCCCCAGAAGCGGTGACCCGAAGCGCATGTTCTCGGCAGTGTACCCAGATGTATCGGCCATCAACGCGAAGAACAAAGGTGAGACCACTGGGATTGTCATGGAGGTCGATAATGGGGTTTTGTTGGAGTTGGCACAGGGTACAGAACGTTTGCATTCTTGCTGCCGGAGATATATACTATACAATGAATAGTTTGTCCTGTGAGTTAAGCTACATACTCTCGTGTTAGTCCTTTGCTATGCACCACAGAAGACCTAATTTTGAGACAAGTCAAGTTATGGTGCGAAATCTTTCAATTCCATAAAATAATACTTAAAAAGAAAGTAATTATATTTTGGGCAATCAACAAGTCAATCCATCAAGATATCAATCTTCTATTGTCCGGTATATGACATACTAATATACATGAAGCCTGATTACACCATTGTATCTTAGGGTTCGAATTTACACACCCAGGGTAGCTGATCTTTCGGCTAAATCTCGGTAATTAGCCTCAATCGATGACGACTGACCTGTCACGTTATGCGACACAACGCGGCGCAACTGGAGTGCGACAACCATTTGTTCATGACTTGCATGTGTCATCACCACCTTAATACAATCAGTTTTTCTGCCGCCTAGTGATCTCCTGTTCCATATATTGCTTCTGTGACGAGAACGACCCTGCGCGATAGTTTGCGATCAGCGTATATAGATAATTTGTTTGAAAGCACACATACCTACATACCAGGCTGTCCAACAAGCCACTCGGTAAATAACCAATGTCTCGTTATCACAATCATTTCCATTAAGCCTGGCACGCTTCTTTTCTCTCCACCATAACCACTGAACTCGGAAGTTTTATTCTCGACAAAAGCCTAGTTTATCTTTGGGTCATTATTCAATTGTGACGATTCTTTCTACTACCGATCCTGAATTGCGTATATCTGTTATCGTGACGAATTTATCAACATATTGTGATAATCAAGGGTTCTTTTTAGGGAACTGACAGCCCCAATCTTCGCCCTGTCTTTACCGCGTTGTCGGAGTATTTGTCCATGTGATTGATTAGGTGATCCATATTTTATTTAGGGAGTATTTTTTGATCTCTTATAATTGAAGACTATTCTTTCTTTGTTTTCCTTTATGACCAAGGTCATTTGTAAAACGTTTGAAGTCGTCGCTGTCCCACTTCTTGATTCTACAGTCACCTACACCACCATCCACAATGGACGACCAACCTACTTTCCCATTGTCCTTCCTCGAATCTTGGACCCGCATCCTCCACGACAACCAGTCTTCAACCGCCAATGACTTCCCCGACTACCACCACAGCTCTCCTACTAGCACCCTCCTAACCACCTGTCTCCCCCGCTCCATAACCACCGGCACCGGCGCCAGCATCTTTGAAGAAACTCTACTCCCCGCCTTCGCCCTTGCCCGCCGCGAAATAATCTTGACAACCTGCTTTTGGGCCCTCTCACAAACCCTCACGTCGCTCCGTGAAACCCTCGAGAACCTCGCCATCCGCCGCGCCTCGGAGCGGGAAGCCTGGGATGAGCAACGGAAAGAAGACCCTGCCAATGAACTAAGAGTTATCATTTGCTTCTCAAGTAGTGGTGTTTTGCAAAAGCTGTTGCATCCCCAGACAACGAGGGGACGGACTTATGAACCACGAGAGTGGCCCCGGCTAGGCCTGCCGAGTGCCGAGTTGTTGGCGGGTGGGGGTATTACACTCACTGTCAAGAGTTTGTTCTTCCTTCCCTTCAGCGTCATGCATCCCAAGTTCCTCATCATCGACCGCGAACGGGCCTGGATGCCGTCATGCAACGTATCATGGGAAAGCTGGTTCGAAATATGCATTGAGTTCTCGGGACCTGCAGTTGAGGCGCTTTTTGACTTTTACCGGGCTACATGGGATGCCCACGATGCCACATCTGCGAGTAATTATCCATTATCGGAGGAGAGTACGGAGGCAGGGCGAGGTGTCGATTCACGAAGTATCGCAGCGACTAGTAGCCAATACGAGAGCTTCACCCTCGGCACACCCGCCAAAAACCGCCTGGATTTCGAACCATCGACGCTATGTCCAGCGATCATCTTGCCGTCTTCTCATCATTCGAATCCTCGGTTTCGCTTTTGGTGGCCGTTTGGTAGTGGACCGGCGGCCCCGGCTACGCCGTTGAATGTGGCGTTGCTTACGCTGTTTGGAAATGCAAAGAAGAGTATTGAGATCATGACGCCCAATTTAACGAGCGAGCCGGCGATTGGAGCGTTGTTGGTGGCGTTGGGGAGAGGGGTGGACGTTACGGTGCGGACAAGCAGGAGCATGATGGTGATGGAACAGTTGGTGACGGCGGGGACCACGACGGCGTGGAAGCTTCGGGATGTGGTGGGAAGATATGAGAAGCTGGTCGCCAAGAGGACAGCGAGGGCCGCGGGCGATCCCGAGAGCCAAGAAGGGCCTGTGGGCAAGTTGGAGATTTTTTACTATCGAGCGAACAACCAGGCGTCGGCGATGCCGAGTCATGATGAGCCGGTGTTGGCACATGCCAAAGTGGTGTTGGTGGATAGCGAATATCTGGTGTTGGGGTCGGGGAATATGGATAGGGCGAGTTGGTTTACGAGTCAGGAGTTGGGGATTTTGCTGTATGTGCCGGAGTTTAGTGCTGAGGTGTGGAGGACGCCGTTGAGGAGTCGACAAGAGAGGATTTATCCAAGGAAATAGGTTTGGGGGGGGGGGGGGGTCTCGACGAGGAATACATGGTCTTCGGGATATCAATAGCATACTGATTTGTTCAACTGTGACCTCTTCTCATTATTAGGCTCATGTTTATATCATTATATAGGGCTGTTTATTGTGGGACCAAGGGACGTGCCTAGGCGATAATGGTTTTACTAGCACCTGCCGGGATAAATGTAATTTGGACTGTGTAACAGTGGGTGGTAGAATGAGTCTTATTGAGTATGGGCTAAATTTTCCTGGAGATCTTAACTCAGAAAACCATGTCCATTCGTACTCTTTCTCAACTCACAAGACACATTGATTCATCTTAACTCTGTATCACCCAACTTTGTTCTGTGTAGCTTGTTCAGAGATATAATAAACTCATTCACGGGACTCGGCTGTATCATTGTGTTTGTCCGGACACCATGTTATTTAGTTCACATAACCTTTTCATTTTTTTTTCTTCTTTGTTTCTGGCTATATTTCTATTTTCTCTGAATGAACTTCAAGAAAAACCATGAATATGCTCAGTCAACGGAATAGAACATGGCCTTTTTGAGTTGGGACCAAGCGTACGTGTACTTGTCCGACAGTCACCATTACCCGCAAATCACAAACTTATCAAGACCCAGTTACGCCAAAATGAATATGAACTTCCCCTCAAAACAATCAATAGTAAACAAATCAACATAATCTTGCCGCACAACATCACCAACTTATCCTTTCAAATCACTCCCCCCCCCCCTCACATACCCCAAACGCCCGCAACCCCCCACCATATCTATCCATCCATTCCTTCTCGAAGCCTTCCACCCCTCTCCCACCAAACCACCTGATCTCCCCCCCCCCGACAGCCTGGATAAGGTTCTGCGGGTGCTTATGAGCTGATTATCAGTCAATTATTTATTCAACTCGGGTTGCTTCGCCAGACGTCAATATGCATGTATGTATATGCACATAAAAGTGCGGATGAGATCAGGAACTTGTTCATCATGTCACGTGACAGAGGGCATGTTTAGATTTCCCCAGATGTGATGGCTGTGTCTATCTCATGATTCTTTTCGCCGAAAAGGGATATATTTAAAACCCAACGCAAAGAGTTTCCACTCAGTGACAAAATCGCCGCCACCTTCGTCTTTGGACACCGATAGTCCCTATATCGCGGGCGTAGAATCGCGCAGATATCTCCTCTCGAGACCTGTCACAAAAAAAAGGAAAGTCCCGAGTCGAGCTGAACAATAAACATCTCATCCTTGAAGAACTTAATCCAGACGTCACGATACATTTCCCGGAATAAAAAGTATATTTTTCAACGAGTACGTTTTGTAGAAAACTAGATTACAGTGTATATAATGGTCAAGCATGTAAATCGACATCCATATCGCCCCAGACACTCCAAGCATTTCCATCTCATCCATATCTCACCCATTCATACGCACTCCTCTACAATCCCACACAACCATTCGACAAGACCGCCTTTTAAACAGTCTTCTCCGGGGCAGTGCTGCCACCCGACGATCCAGGCACCGCGGCAATATTGCGCGTGACTTCAACATAGTCATAGGCAAACTCGCCTAGCTGCGAATCATCCAACCCCATCTCCTCCTCGTCAGCTGAGACTCTCAAGGACAGACCCGGCACCAAGTTCATAGCAAACAGAATAATGCACGTAACCACGAAGCACCAACCAAGAATGGCCATGCTGCCGGCCAACTGCCAGCCCAACTGGACAAAGTGCCCCTCAACCCAACCGCCAGGAATCTCGGTGCCATCGAGAGCAGCCATCTGCTTGTCAGCAAAGATACCGGTCATGACGTTGCCGGCAAAACCACCGATACCGTGCAGGGCAAAGACATCAAGGGCATCGTCAACACCAATCAAAAACTTGATTTTGGTGCCAAAGTTACAGACAATGGCACCGACAACGCCAAAGATGAAAGCAGCCCAAGGCGTAACGAAGCCAGCACCGGGGGTAATGGCGATGAGACCAGCGAGGATACCGGAGCAGAAACCAACGCAGGACCACTTCTTCTCAAGACGAAGATCAAGAAGACACCAGGTGATGCCACCAACGGCAGCAGCCAGGTTCGTCGTGAAGCAAGCCATGATAGCTCGTAAGTTAGACGCCAGTGCAGAACCACCGTTGAACCCGAACCAGCCAACCCACAGCAGAACAGTCCCCAGCATAATGTGCGTAACATTGTGCGGGCGGTACGGCAGCCCGTGCATCTTGGAGTACCCGTTGCGGCGGCCGAGCATCAGAGAATAGGCGAGAGCGGCAATACCGGAGGTCATGTGGACCGGACCACCACCGGCGAAGTCGAGGGAGCCATAGGTAGCCATCCAGCCTTTGGCGTTCCAGGTCCAGTAGGCAATGGGGTCGTAGACGACGGTGCACCAGATGAAGGTGAAGACGACGGCGGGGAGGACGCGGCCGCGATCAGTGATGGCGCCAATGGCAAGCGCAGGACTAACAACAAAGAAAATAAAGCGTTAACCAAAGGAAATGGAAACTTGTCGATGACAAAAAGCACTTACGTAATCATGGCAAACATGCCCTGGAAAAGCGCAAACAGAATCTGCGGAACATGGCCAGTCGACATGGCCAAAACATCCTTGAAGCCAAAGTTCTCGAGGTTTCCCAAGAAAGAAGAGCCGTCAACGGCAAAGGTCAACGAATAGCCCCAGAAGAACCACTGGAAGCAGGCAACACTGGACACCAGCATGCACGAGAACATGACGTGAAGGGCCGACTTGCGGCGGGCCAGACCGGCGTAGAAGAAGGCGACGCCGGGAATCATCAGGAGGACGAGGGCCGAAGAGACCATGACCCAGGCAAGGTCGGCGCCCTAGCAGAAGAAAATAATCATGTTAGCATCTTGTGTATTTCATTTATGAGTGGTATATTGAGGATTGTTATGATAAAGATCAAGATTCATGATGAATGACTAGTCAGATACACATACCTCATAGAAAAGGTTCAGATCCGTGACGCCAGTTGAGTAACCTGCGTCAGCATGATCGGTGGTGCCGTTATATTCTAGCGCCATCGTGATCTATTCAACCAAAAAAAAAAGCAACCCCAAAAACAAATTAATTGTCTAAGTCACAAGCCGTTGCAAGCTTGTCGCGTGGGTTGATTTCGAGTACGTAATAAGAACCACGGTAGGGACGAACAGGCGTTTAGGATTCTCGGAAGCTTGCGCTTATATAAATAGATTTCAATATCAAAAAAGAAAGATATTGAAAAAAAAATTTGATGGATATCAAGATATCAGATGATATCTAAATGTTTCTTTTTATTTCTTTCTTTTAAATTACGTTGGTTGGGTTTTACTCTCGAAGCAGAAGACGACCGACCGACCAGTTGCGTGTTTTGGCGAGGGAAGGATGGATGGATTGCCCACGATAGTTATTAAAGGTATATGTAAGGAGATAAACAACAAAAAAAAATCAAAACAAGAATCAAAAGTCGCAGGACTACTGACTCGGATGGAGGGACATACACGACAAGAGACAAAAAATAAAAGAAGGAAAATGGGAAAAGATCGCCCGTCGGTTGAGAAAAAGACAAGTCTGACTATATATGACAAGAAATGCTTCTATATTTACAGAGCGAGATAGATAGATAGGTTTACAGATAGCGTGGACAGATGAGTGTTTACTCTGACACCCTTCTCTGTCTGTCGTTGATAACACAGGAAAGTGCCTACGCACACACATAACTCATTGCTATACGCCGGCTTGGCTTGTCTCTTCGTTTTCTCTTTGGAAGGAGGAAAGAACTCGAACAGTGAGTGAGTGACCCCTGCGCTGTCTATCTATCGGGTGTCGGTTGGTTTTCATATTGAATTGAATGAGTTTTGTCGGGTTTTTTTTCTTCTTTTTTTTTGTCTTAGGTCATGTATGTTGTCTTCGGTATCAGATCAAGGCATACGCTGGCCACAGACACAGCAAGTGCAGAATGATAATAACAGTGGAGGTTCTACATGAATGGGAATGATGATTATTGGTGATTTGATTGTATCTATCTTGTTCCGTGTTACCTATGTGTCCAAAGGATGACACGCAACAAGCTTCATCTTTCATTGCGTAGCTTCTTCAATATGGCCTCGGACTCTCTGTCTGTTGCTAATTTGACATCATATACACTGGAATATCATCAACAGTTAGTTATATATTTATTTGAATACATCTCCATCTTTTGTCAAAGATCATCGTCGCCACAAGGTTATCATCAATATCCCCAGACATAATCTCTTGAAGCCAAATAAAAAACAATATGTATTAATCCCTTTATATTCCCTATCTCTCCTAGAACCTAACCCCTGTCTAATACAGTTGATCCTCCTTCCTTCTAGTTGTGATTCCGCCCATGAATCTGTCATTCTGAGCTTTGCCACTGGACAATCTTTATATACTTTGTATAGTCGCAGTATCAAGACGATTACTAAGTTACAGTTGTAAACATTTGCAATATATCTTAACAATGTTGAGACTGATCAGCCTTCAAGTATCGTTAAGAACTAGTGCTTATCATTCTAGACTCCTTTCCTCTCTCAATTATTGCATTTACTTTCTTGTTCCCCATTATTCCGTGCCAAGACTCCAACACACACACTCAACCCTACACCATCGTCACCATGATCACCGTCAAAGCAGAAGGGGTGTGTCCCCAGATCAGCCTATCGAGCGTGCCCATAGACAAGAGTACGAACTGACCATGGCCAAATCAAGAAAAAAAGAAAAAGGACAGAAGAGAATCTTGTTGTGTCGATGCGAAAACGGAAAAAGGTGTTGTCTTGTTCTGTATAAATAAGCTTCTAAACAGCGACAACGGAAAAGCTCCGGGTGCAAATGTTACAGTCCTGTCAAGTTCCTCATTACTCCACGATACATTCGGAGCTTTCACCGTGAAATCTGTTGGTCTTAGTCAAAGCAATCAGCTTTGTACCTCTGTCCTCTTGATAACATGCAACATTCAGACCTGCGTATCGATAAGCCGCTTTTGCTTAACTAACAGCTTCTTCTCCTTGCTGTTTCCATCTTCTTGGCTTCTAGTCATTTGACAGAATTAGCCGACAAGATTTCAGATATGGATCCCCGCTTCCTTTTTCAACGCCCGACGTCTATAGGGGCCAAGAGTCCACCAATTGTATTCGATCAGTTCTCTCTCTCTCTATAAAAGAAGAAAAGAAAAAAATAATAAGAAAAAGAAAATCTGCCCTGTAAATCACCACACTTCTTCCATAACCACTAATCTTAAAGCGTGAGGGAACCCATCATCGTGGCACAAATCACAAACACCGTAAAACATTGTTGCTCATCCCTACCCAATATCTCCCCAGCATCAGTGCGTATCTGGTACCACCTCACCGAACCACCTTGCCAACCGCAGTCCCACCCGCACACTTTTGTATGAACAGCGTTTACAGGAGCCTTTTTACAAATGAGAAAAAAAAACATCAACATATCAATGTTAGACGTACACATGTATAACCCACCGAGTCCTCACGTCCATCATAATCTGTCTATTAATAGAGTGAGTGTCTCATCCATTCCAAACTCCACCCGATAGCCCCCAAGATCCGCCTCATCCATCACCACAACCTCATGTTTTACCATCCTACTATATTTCTGACTTCTCACTTACAATATCTCTTACCTATATGATATGTATATACACATTTATTATTTACCATCTTCGGTCGACCACCCACAACCTCCCCCTTCCTCTCCCCCTTTGGATATCTGCGGGAGCCCAAATACTACCTCACCTCTCACTTCCACCCCCAGCACCAAAGGTTCCCAAAAAGCCAAGGTTCCATCCAACATCCGTCCCCTTCCTGAGCTTATATATGTATTTAGCTTCGCCAAGTGTCTCAATTTGCGTAGTATGCCTCCTATGAACTGACCAATGGTGCCCCCCCCCCCCCCCCCTATCGCTCCCCTTCGCCATGCGTAGATGTAACGATTCCGTTCTTGTGTAGCCGGGGATGTCAATGTCTCGATGTTCCGTGGTATATATCTAGTCTATATAACAATAGCCTATAGAGCATTCTTGCCTCTTACGGTCTGGTTATTGGAGGACGGTGTGTGGTCCTGTCAATGATTTGTAGAGCTTAGATTATAGACGGGTAGACGGTGTATAAATAATGGACGTTTTTTCCGGGAGAGGTGGGATCTATCGAGATCGAAATGTCATTACGTCGAGTTTCTTGTCATACAAACTACCTAAGAAGAAAATCACTAAATTCAAAAAAAAAAAGTACATCCTCACCACTTATGGGTGCCCTGTGTGGGGAGGGGTACTTGACAGACATGCAAAATATATGCAAAATCTACTGGTGGCAAGCCCAAGGGAGGGCATGTCTACAGAAACGAGAAATGCATTCCTATCATTCTCAAGATTGCCAAATTCCTTACATCGTATTGGTTAGGGTTATTCCCATCCCATCCCATCCCGTCTAACATTTGCCCCATCATCGCCCAATATCCTCAACCAATACCCAACATTCCCGATTATCCGACCGACCCCTATTCCCATCTCTTATCTGTCTTAAATACTATTCCAATACTATAACATACCTTTCCACGTCAGGATCCCCCCCTCTGCCCCGTCCCACCACAATCCTCATCCCAATATAACCCCAGTCAGGCACGTTGTTTCATCCATCGTCAGTCATCCGCCAGGCCAGACCGGCGGATTGCATTCGTTCCAATGGTCCTGCGATTGCAAATGGAATGCTGTGGGAATAAAAATCAACAGCTCTATACATACCCGAAACTCCTAGAAAGCCAATATGATAGGAAATGGATATGATTGATAAGCAAAGAAGGGATTGGGTTGTTAGTAACCATATGGTACATATCAGATATCAAGATATACCATTTTTAGATAACAGCAGATAATCAAGTCATCACGATTGCAGCCTGGAATTGACGTGTAACAATATCATAAGAAATTAACTATATACTCGTGCAGATAACCACCATTATACGTCCCAATAAACAACATGAACTTTCAGTCAATCAGTAGAGGTCCCCAAACAAGCTCTGGTAATACAGAATGCAAGGAAATAAGAAGAAAAAAAAACAAATATAAATATAATACGAGCCAAAAATTGATGGCCCATTAACATACAACAGGACAAGACGAGAAATAAGAAAAAGAGAGAAAAAAAAAAGAAAACAAGGCCGTCTATGTGCAAACAATCTCAACCCGAACCGGTAACAATCAATCCGCGAAACCAAAAGAAACAAAAGAGGGTAGAAGGGAATATTCAGAAACACGCAACACTCGCTAGTCAGTCAGCAATCCAACCGATACTAACAATTAAACACCAAAGCAAGAAAACAAAAACTCAATCAGGCAATCGCCACCAGGGGTTCCCCAACAGCCTCCGCCGTAGCGTGTGAAGCCGTCGCTGCCGCCACCGCAGTCCCCAGAACATCCGAGAGCTTAGTCAACGCAAGCATATTGCCAACAGGAAGACCAAACCCCAGTTGTCGAGAAATGCTATTTTCGGGTACGCCAAAGAAGTCCAGAGCTCCCACCCACATAACACCAACAGCCTGTGGGTAGGTGGTGGCAAACATGGCGAAGATCATGAGGACAAGAAGAGGGATCCAGACGAACCACAGGTTACGATCGGCCCCGAGTCCAGTGTTCTTGGCGTGATAAGCGCGGAGGAAACTCTTTTGCTGTTCCATGGTGATGGCGTTCTTAGGACCAATGGTTAATACATCGAGATCATCCAGGTTGGTTATTGTGTCGTCGTTTTCTTCTACAGCATCGACCTCGGACTGCTCAATCTTGGTTACGACTGTGTCGAGTTCAGTAGTATCATCTTCGGCAGTAGCAGCAGCCTCCTTGGCATCTCTGAGGGTTTCCGTGCGGGCAATGGCCTCGGCAGCAGACTTGGAGCTCTTGGTGTCACTGCCAGGGAAGATATCGTCATAGGCCGGAGGAGCTTCAGCACCGGTACGGGGAGTGGCGTTGTTAGCAGTGTCGTTGACACCCGCTCCACGAGCACCATACAACATGTCCACCAATTTTCTGAAGGCTTGATTCTCGGGAAGTCCCATCTGAGGCATCTGAGGAACACCAGGGAAGTTAGGAAGAGTAGGAATTCCCGTTAGAGACGTAAAATTTCGAAGTTGCATAGCGCTAGGGAGATGTTCTGACATAGTCTGCTGAAGCTGTTGGAAGTGGGCAGCCAAGTTGGCGGCCATACCAGGGGACACAGGAGTAGGGTCTTCTTCATTAGTCTCTTGGATAGGAGTACTGCTTCTCGCAATATCCTTAGCATTACGACCATGAGACAAGGCGGCATCATTGTTGTCGGTATTATCATGGGACTCTTCAAGATCCAGACTGAACCCATCAAACTCCTCGTCCTCGAAGCTAGAGTATTCAAGGCTGATTTGATCGACTGAGTTTTGGAGTCGGCTAACAATCATGTGAGGAAGAGACTCAAGAGATTCCTCACTAGAGACACGACCAAGATTATGGTGGCTAAGGCTCCGCCTGAGTTGACTGTGAGGAGACAAAAGTCCCATGATCTCATCATTATAAGCCATTTCAGTGGCAGTGTAACCAACAGAAGACTGGATGGAAACATCGGCACCCTGAATGATGAGACGGCGAACGATTTCGGCATGGCTGTTGAGGGCAGCAAGGTGGAGAGCTGTGTAACCAGAGCTGTCACACATATCAACGTTGACGCCGCGGGCAAGAAGACCGGCAACGACTCTATTATAGCCTTGAGAAGCAGCGATGTGCAACATAGTCTGCCCCGAACTATTAGTCGAGTCGAATTGTGGGGTGTACATGGTAGTACAGAGATCGATGTTTTCCAAACACTTCATCACCATGTCCTCGACATCGTCAAAAGTTCCTCGACTGTATGAAACGCCACCACCATGGCCACCATGACGAGAGCCCCCGTTGTCCGAATTCTCAAGTCCCGAACCGGCGCTGTTAAACACCCGGCGGGCCACAGAATCGGCATCCTCCATTTTACCATTCATCTTGTGGTTGAGAATGGTGAGAGCCATACGGATAAGCTGCTCGCCATCATCGTCAAGGTACTTGAAGGTCGCTTGACTAGTGGGCATAGCTGACATGGTCCCGGGCTCAGGAGCCACGGTAACTCTAACAACACCCGCAACCGCCGAGGGAGGAGCGCGGCAAAGTAAAGTATTTTCGCCCCAGTAATTCGTAGTAGTCGATTCACGATCGCCAAACATAACGCGCATACCACGGCGGAAATGGACACCTAAAACAGTAACCTCACTACCACCACACTTGCTGCCTTCAGCAGGAACGACCTTCTGGATGAAAGGAACAGACAGAACAGCAGGAGCAACTGGTGAGATGCCCATTATGCCATGAGAATTAGCAACTGAAGGCCGAGGAGTTTGCATGAGACTAGGGCTGGAATCGCGGCTTTGACCTGCTGGAGAGGAAGTAGAGTTGAATTGCATCATGGCAAGAGAGTCGAGCGGAAGTACTTGAGCTTCTGGAGAGAATAGTGACTGATCATTGATGGGTGATTGAACAGAAAGACCATGGATGGCCAAGCCCTGGACAGGAGATGCCAGCCCGTCAGTATTACTGAAGGGTAATTGCATACTGGAAGAGAAAGATGAAACTGAGACTTGGTTCACGGCAGTCATAGCCGAAGCCATGGGCCCATTAGTGACTGCGTTCGGCATAGTATTCATCTGCATTTGGGCGTTTGGTGGCATGTTTTGCGACTGGGTCGTGTCGATGGGCGTCATGGCCATGCCCATGGAAACTGTCGTCGAGCCACCAGAAGACTTTCGGCGTTTCGTGGACGGCTCTTCTGGATCTTTCATGATAAAGGACTTCGATTCTGTGCTGTCGTCCCCATCTGCCCGTGACCGATTCTTGACAACGCCAGCAGGTCCAGTAACTGACTTCCGGTTAGAGGTAATTTGACGGGGGCGTGGTTGGCGAGCACGGGCAGCGTTGCGGATGGCGTTCTTGGTGACTTCATTAGGTTCAACAGGGTGCGTCTTATGGTCGTCGGTAATCATGATGTTGTCGGTCATAGTCTGTGCCATGACGTTACCCAAGTGGTCCTTAATCGTCATAATCACGCGAAAACCCTCCTTCTCACCATGATGACGGCAGTAGCAGGCAATACGCATGGGCACTACGGCTTGCCATCTTCCTTGGTGCTCGGCCTCCTCCATTTTGGTCCACTCGATAGTCTCAAAGGTGTTGAAAACAACAATTCTCCTGCTTTCGTTGACAGACCACATTTCATCCTCTTCTATGTTCTTGATCTTCTTGCGGGCAGCACGCTTCCGTTCTCGTTGTATGCAGCCAGAGCAGATATGAACTTCACCACCATTCTTGGGATGATTTTCGTCGTTTTCGGCGTATACAGTATTGGGATCGCGAGTTTCGGGATGGCTAGACTTGGATGCGCGGGTGAGAACCTTGCGAAGAATGTCGGGATTGCCGATAATACTGGAGCAAACTACCATGCAGTACAACTCGAGAGCTTCTGGGTTGGGCTTATGTGGCGGTTTTGACATGAGCTTTGGCTTTGAGATGCAGTGTGTCGGCAGATGCAGCTTAGTAACATTGTCCGGTAGATTGTCCATCGAGATAACAATGTTGAGTTGGGTTTCAACCCGGCTCTTACTGGGAGCGGGATGGATAATGAGTTGGTATGGGAAGTTGCTAGTACCGGGGAGTTGTAACGGAGATGAAGACTGGCGTGGCGATTGTGCCGAGTTGACTTCCACCCCATTCATTGGTACCAAGCCCATTCCGAATTGTGGAGGGTCTTGGAAGTTCATGTTCTGATTCGGCATCCACTGTATGCCGACCATAGAATTGTCCATCACATTCGGCCCATTGAAAAATCCATTTCCGGTGGCAGCGCTGGCCATAGCCAAGCTGGCTTCTTGAGATCGTGAGCGTTTCTGTGACTGCTGAGGCTGGAACATGACCTGGTAGGTTCCAGTTAGTATACTTGTCGAATATGAAGATGCATTCGTCGATAGTATCGAATAACGTACATTGTGCGAAGCGCCCATGGGGGTGGTATTAGGTCCGTTGCTCTCGAAGGCCGAGAAATCAAACATGTCATCACCCATAATGTTGGTATCGGGTATTCTAGAGTTTTGCTGTCCAAATATGTAGGTGGTATTATTCCAATCGAGACGCGAATCCTCAAGGGAATCAAGGGTCATGTGCTCGGCGTCGGTGGCCTTTTGAGGAGGCGTCCCGGTAGGAGACTGTCTATTCCCGGAGCCGGAGTTCGAGGGGCTGGTGGAGTCGTCGTAAGATTCAGGGTCGGAGTCCAATGGCGAGATTCCCCGGTGATTTTGAGACAAGGGACGGATATCAGAAAAGATCTTGGCGTTGTTGGTAGGGTCCGCGTCGGCAAGGTCCACAGGATAATGTGTATTGAAGGTGAGGTTGTCGAGGATTTCAATATCGTCCATTATGACAGGGCTCGCGGTGTGATGAGCATTTGGTGATTCCATGACGTGAATTCAGAATGAAATCGATATCTCTCCTTGGCACAACGAATGCTGTTGGCAAACGGGCCAGAGGAGACGGTGTGTCCAGGTCCGTTCAATTAAGAAGTGTGCGGGTTGGTTCGTCGGTAGAATGGCGCCACTAAAAATCGATAGTTGGGATAGAACGCAATTGATTTGGATGGAGTTGACGTTTGGAAAACTTTACCCAAAGTCGAGTTTATCACGATCGTGACGTTTTTTTCGGCGATCGGGGGGCTATGAAAACGATGATGCTTTTTTTTTTCTTTTTTGTTGGGGTATTGGCGTATAGTGTGTCAGGTCGGTGATGCAAAGCGAAAAAAAGAGGCACACAGTGACGCCACAGCGGAGGCTGACAAAAGTAGCTTATAACAAAATACTTCACTGACAAAATTATTTGAGTAGTTTCCCAGCTGATTTTCGCAACGATGCGTCGATGATTACAGCTAAGAAAGCTGCTAGAAAAAGCAAAAAAGCACAAAGAGGCGGCGAGGGTTATCAAAGATCAACAGCTGGAACAGCGGATGACCAAATCCAAGCCAAGGCGAAAAGAAAAAGAGTAATATAGAGACGAAACAAGGGAAATCGAAAGCCCGAAGTAAAGTGCCGGGGTTATGTTAAGGACCTAGTCGAGCGTGGATGACCTAGTTTAGAGCAAAACAAGGCCGAGTGATGTTTATCTGTCCTGGGTTCCTAGCCTCGTGATGACAAAGAGACGAGACGCGGGCCAAATCAATGACAAGACATCAAGTTCTCAAAAAGACTGAGTGAGGTGAAGACAAGAAAGAAGGGTTATTGAGTTTGTACATTGATGTTTGTCATTCAGGATAAGATGTTGCCACAGGATAAGCTCCTAAATGGTGATCACAGACAGGGGCTAATCAGCATAGATTTTATTTGTATACCGGGTAATTTGGGTGGGTTAAGTTCAGTAGAGGATGAATGCAGAAGACGAAAGCGTAAGGGCTACAAATTATCGATTTACTAACAAAGAAAAAAAATCGTAGTGAGCCAGGGTTATGGACAACACGCAATGTAAGCGGCTTCTCTACGAGTTTTGTTGTACTCGAGCTTAAATCACGGATTTTTGTTGGGAAGATGTTCCAGTGGGCGGTGCCTAGGAATCCCGCGAAGGAGTTACGATCCGAGCTTTTTCGGTGATTCGATTTTTTTGTGGAATATATTCAAATATATTTATGATCAAAGCTTCCAGCGAGCTGATCAAGTACAGATGCCAATCAACATGATGTAATTGCAGACTTATATCAGTTGATTACCGGCATTTCGAAGATACCACAATTGTGATACTTGTCCACACCAGCAAAGCCTCCGCAGTTGGGGATACAAACCCTTGTCGCTTAAGAAGGGTTACCCATTTGGGAATGTCCCACATCTCAACACGAGTCTCACGAGTCTCCAGTCCCTTATCAAGATGTTATCAAGATGACACTTCATTCACATTTGGAAATCTCACTCTGACAACTGCTCAGTGCACTATCTGTTAATCGGTCATTATGAAAGTTAGATCACCGTTTGGATCCTGATAAAGTGGATTCTGTTACTCGTGGCATCACGGGCCTGGGCTGATCATGGTCTGTGTTGAAACCAAACAAGTGGGCTACCAGTTGAACCCTGCGAAAGTTCTCGTCTCGTGGAGTTCCAGTGTAGCAGCTTAGAAATACGTTGGCCTGTTCATCACAATCATTATCATTACGATATTCACACTAGTTATCACCATCACCATTACTATGAGCGGCTCAAACCGGATTTAGGCTGAGATGAAAAGAGCTCGGGCGCAAACCCGATATCAGTCGGTCGTGAAACCTTACACCTGACATGTCAATGCTACCGCTTTCTACGGACAAGACGACGAATCATGACAGCATAATATCATTATTCCCACATCTCGGGGTGGCAATTCTCTACACAGGACCCACAGATAGCACTACCATAGCCCAGATTCAAGCATCATGTACATAATTTAATCCAAGCGAGCAATATATTTGTTTATGTACGAGCATGGGAACTCCAGACGACAGAGCAATGATAGCCAGTTGATGAGCTCCCTCGATACAGTAAGCATACTGTTCTGAGGGTTATGTCAGGTGCGTTGGCCCTCCATACCGTCCATGCCCGAAATCTTCGCACGTTGAAATAGTGGAGAAAGTTGTTTCTTCAACCATCGCAACCACCCCACTTTTTGTTATAATCCATTTCTGTCCTCCTGATTGATATCTTCAATATTCCAATATTGATCCCCTTCTAACATCAAGCCACGTTCTATCATTTCCATTTCCATTTTTTTTTTTTAGAAAATGTTTAATGTTCCACAACATGTCGTGATCCATTAAATGAGATGGACGGCCAGGTCACTATGCCGGTATTACAATAAGCGTAGCATTGCATTTTTCTTTCCATTCTTAAATCCCATGACAAACGATTTGCTGCATGGTGTCACGTGATCTCATGTCTTTTGTTGACTTGAATGTGAGATCTTGGACAGCTTATACTTTTAAAGATGAAGCTATCTGCATCTAATAAAAACGGTGAATAGACATCTATTTTGCTGATGCTAGATGTCGGTATATCAGGAAGCTTCTGTTTTCCTTTGATGTCATACATCTACTGGATACAGTCAGATCGATGTTATAGCATCATGAGGATTTAGTTTGCAGTTAGTTTGAAACAAAACAACAAGCTGATCGCATCTATTGCGCGTCGACTCCATCCTATATGGATCACAAATGTGATTTAAATGGAAGGTGGGGTCAGCGAACCTTTAGGTCAGTAAGCTCCGGGCTTGAATATCAGCCCATAATGAATTTTCGGCCTCATTAACCATAACCGCCACAATGTCGCCATAACGGCCTGTCATCCATTAATATGCATCTTTCACATCTTTCGCTCCAGAACTAAGCGCAATCGATCATTCTGGTTGGCACCAATAATTATTGGCATGTGTGTGCTTGCTAGTCGCCATAGTGGTTCGACGCCTCAATAATGAAGACTTGAATCGTTCATACAGATCACCCATCACGACGATACACATTGATCAAAGCATGCCAGATATCCGCGGTCTCTTTTTGTGTATAACTTTCCGACATAGCTGTCGTGCTCATTTACACCAACAAAAGAAATCATTTAGCCTGTTCAAGGTCGTACTCCGAAGGCTAGCCAAAAGAGGCGGTTCATCCGAACGAGGAAGGTTAGGGCTGTGGAAGATGGCATTGGGGCAATTGTTGAAGATCAAATGCCAGATCTTGAAAACACAAGTAAACTGATGTTCAGTTTGTAAACGATTATCTGATTGACATTATGTTGAAGTGTGACATGAAGATATTGTACTGTACTTCTTGGCTCGAATTGATTTTGACAGCAACTTTGGCGGTTGGT
The DNA here is from genome assembly GCA_030294605.1 of Ambrosiella beaveri. NCBI lineage: Eukaryota > Fungi > Ascomycota > Sordariomycetes > Microascales > Ceratocystidaceae > Ambrosiella > Ambrosiella beaveri. Next base: position 63,019 of record JARQWA010000067.1, read on the forward strand.
TATGTAAGCAGAGCCATGTGCAACCACCTGCAATCTTTGCGTCTGCACCTATATGCCTTCAGCAAGCAAAGACTACCTCCCCTCATCGATTTTGCTCTATCCATTACCTCCTGTCAACACTAACCTGCACTTCTCCCATGACCAAATTTCAGCACGACCCTCCTCCGCACATCTATCATCAGTCACGGGCCTCCACTCCTCCTTTAACCTCCACGTTTCCACCACGTTTCCATCACGTTTCCCGCACCCCACGACACGAGATTCCTTCCAAAAAGGTGTATAACATGGCATCCCATAGTATAATAGCCTGCGTGCCCGCAGTTTGCGTTACTTTGTGTCATCTGTTAACCGACCCTGGGGCCCTGTGGGTTGGTGGTCGTGTTTTGACATGTGAAAATGGTGTATATGTGGGGTTAATGAAGGTGGCATTGTCAATGGGAGGCCTTTGTTGGACATAATATAGAAGAAGTGAATCATTAGTTTCAGTGTTTTGTGGTTATGGTAAATATAGTAGACACATCCTGGAGCACACCCCATACGCATACATTATAGGTCCATAAACACTTGGTCAAAGTTTAAAGAACTTGCAATCTTCCAATGACGTTATCCTAAATCCTAAAAAAAAACTCTCAACTCCACTTATTCCATTCCAACCCTATCTACCCTATCCCATCACGCCCTTTCCTAACTTAATAACCTCATCCTCTCTCCATCATCGCCCCCTCCACCGCCAACCTATCCGCCGCAGCATTCCCCAGGTCATTATTATGCCCTTTCACCCACTTAAAGCTCGTAACCCCCCCCGCGGCCTCTCGTAGCTCCATTTCCTTAATGATTGCCTTGACCAAATCCTGATTCTTCACCTCGTCTCCAGTCGAGTTTGTCCAGTTCTTCGATATCCAATTCTTGGCCCACTTAGTGGCGCAGTTTATGGAATATTGACTATCAGTGATGATGAGTATCTTTTCACTGTGGGGGACGCGTTCAAGGGCCATGAGAATGGCAGTGAGTTCGGCCCGTTGGTTAGTTTGAAGTTCACCCGTCAGCGGCTCCGATACATTTCTATGATACTAGTTAGCATGTCTCCTCCCCGAGACATCTCATCCCGTGTATGTAGACATTAACACATACCTTGGATCCCCTTCCCCAAACCAAACACCAACACCCGCCACAGCTCCCACCTGCCCGTTCCCTCTCGAGCTCCCATCAGTATAGACATGTACGTGCCCTGCCCACACATCACTCTCTAGTTGAATCTCCGTCTTAACCACCGGATTTGCCCTTGGTGGATCCTCGTTTCCATTCTCCTTCGATGCCTCCGGTCCCGTGACAACTTTTCCTTGTTCGACCGCCGCTATCATCGCCGGAGACGCATACTGTCTAATGAAATCCATGGCCTCGTGATGAGATGTAAATTTCTTGTGTTTGGGGCCAATGGCATGCTTAATGGCGGTCGAGGCTTCTTCCCACGTTGAAAAGATACCAACCTTGTTTCCTCTTGCCACGGCATAGAATTTGGGCTCAGATGTGGCTTTTGCATGCTGAACTGGCTTCCCTAAAACAAACGCCTCTGCCTCTTCCCTCGTCGGGAATGATTTGTCTATTTATGTTAGTATGACGCTCCCCATATGCCACTTAGTGGATGTCCGACACTTACGGATGGCACCCTTATATCCAAATGTCTGCAATTTACAATCGTCCCATGAGGTGTAAACACCAGGACTTTTTCCTTCGCGGACACCGTAGTATTTAGGGGAATTCCGGTCATTCTTGGTCTTCTTGGCCGCTACGGAGTCCACGGCATCTTCAGCCACACGTTTGACGTCGGTCATCTCGCGTTTCTTGTATCTGTGATGCTGGCTGTGCTTGTGTTTGGTTACAGGCTTCGGAGTGACAGATCTTTTAAAGAACTTCTTTGTGGCTGGCTTCTTGGGTTTAGACCTCTTATCCTTTTGGAAGAAGTTCTTGCGAACGCTCGCTTTTTGAAGGACAGGACTGGTTAATAATTTAACCGGCTGTTTAGGATGTGTTTTCAAGTCAAGAGCCTTTGGCTTCAAAATGCTCGACTTGACAGTTTTCCAACATAAATTCTTGGGCTGCCTTCTTGGTTTCGGGGTAACCGTCAGTATTAACTGGTAAAATCGTGGTGAATAAGAGATCACCACGTCCTTGAAGGACCTAAAATACTGTTTACAGATCACAGTGGCGGTCTTGCAAGCAGAGATGGCAGGAAATAGGCAAGTATCCGGTCGATGTAACCGTTTGTCGCAAGTAGTGCAGATCAGGTCTATTTCGGAAGTCCAACCAAACTCTGTGCTCGTCTGAAATATCACTTATTATGTGCAAAGCAATGATGCGGTTCGAGCCGTAAAATGTATGCAGTCTTGTCGCAAATCTATCGTGATGATCTCGCTGTTAGTAACGCTTGGCCTCTGATGGATACAATAGCAGTGTCATGCATCCACTTTTTCGTAATACACTTCTCAACTCCACAGAAAGAAGAAAGAAAAATGACGGCTTTATTCTTCAAACAAAAGCAGCCTTAAAACCCGCAATGTGTAAACAATCACCACATCGCAACCACCATCAAACACATCCCACCACTCTCTCAAAATTACCAAACCAGGTTCCCGCGCTGCGCCTACTAGAAATCAGCCTAGAATGTCCATCAAATACAGGAGGTAGAAGCCCTGAATTAGAACATCCTCACTGATGGTGGAAACAGCTCAAGGCTCACGATAGACTTGACGGGAAGCGGAGTCATGGTCCGGAATAAGCGTGAACGGGAATGGCGATAATAGATAATAAAGTCATGGTCACTGTCCAGACCACTGATCAATCAACTCAATCATGTCCTGAGCGACATATACAACCTCATCACTCCAAAGCCTTCCCCCCGACGCATCTCTCTCAACTCCGCCGCAGAATTCGGCATCCATCCAAATTCCGCATTTGTGTATATACTTACACTTGACTTGCGAAAAAAAAAAAAAATTGGATATCTCAATATCTCTCTCTCATCAAATCATCCCAATACCAACAAAGCCACCTGGTCGCCGGCAACAACGAAATCAAAGATCAAAGTGACCAATTTAATAAAGAAGAAAACAAAAAGACAAGTTTTTCAGGGAGAGGAAGGGGGAGGGAGGAGAAAGACCTAAGAGGGGGGGAGGGGGGGTCAGTGGATGGGGTAGGCGGATGGGATGAGTGGATGGGATGGGGGCAATGGAGGGAGGGGGCTTACAAGACATAATGGGGGGAGGGGTCTTTCGAGAAAACGGGCGAGTCCGCTTGATTTTTGCTACCCTATTTACTTCCTTGTCACCCAACCTCAATGCCACTGGTCTCATCCTCATCACATCACATGCACTCACGATCAATGCCCTCTCTCTTGCAATGGTGACAAAGCTTGATTAACCCCAAAACTCAAACAGCATCACGAGCAGTTAATTAACAGTTAATTAACCCTCGTCATTCACATTCTTGTTAATGCTTCAAATTCCACAAGTCAAAATATTAATCCATATGTAGAGATGCATTAAAAACACAATCTAGAGATATCACAAAAAATCATCATGCATGCTAAGAATAACCTAATGCAACCAACACCTTCATCAATGTCTCGGCCGCCCATCTCCTCAAGATGGACGCCATCAACAGCATGGTGTGAAACCCCGGTTTCAATCCTCATCACGCTTCGTACAATGCTCATACCAAATCATAATCCATGAAAACAAACGCAATACAAACTCCAAGAACCCAAAACGCCAAAATCAATGACATGTCAACTTCCAACATCATTGCCTAACCCTCCATTTGCCTAACCCTCCATATCGTAAGGCAACTCTGGTAGAAGCTCAAGATCACGAGGGCACTCCCATTCCCAGCACAGCAGCGACCAGTTGAGTTCCTTGCGCCAAAACAATCCGAGACCAGCACCGGTCTGCGCGTTCTTCAACTTGGGCAAGCCATTGCTACGGTCTTCAGCACACATTCCACCAGTAAGGGGCATACGATTGCAGTAGACGACCTTGCCCATGCGAGAGTGGAGAATGGCCATAGAGCATTGAATGCATGGTTCGTGAGTGGTGTAGAGTTCTAAGCCGTGGCAAAGATATCCGTTCGGTGTTGGGTGTTCATCTTCAAAAACAATATTTTCCTCCGGGAGAAAGGGGGCATCTTGGAAGGGGTCAAAGGAAAGATCACGCCCCAAGGGTGGCAAACCTTTCTCTACACGTTCAACCCGAACCAACTTCTGAGCGACCATACTGATCGCACGCATCGGAGCATGAGCCATGCAATTACCACGCTTATTCCGAATAGGCACGTTGCGCCAACGAGCATCTCCTGCAATGCCAACCACCATCGCCTTCCCGTTCTCCCGCCACACAATCACCGCGCCCATCGGTTCTCCAGCACCAGACTCGTGCGCACTACGCGCGACCCTGTGAGCAAGGTTCATCCAGATGGCGACATCAGAACGAATCTCCTGCGTAGCCCGAGTCACCAAACTAGGGTGGGGCCCGAGGGGGTTGTTCTTGCGGTAGACCGTAGGCCAGAACTGTGATGTCCACATAGCAGCCTGGACCTGTGAGGTTGGAGGGTGTTCCGGAACAGTAACACAAGAAACAAAGCCTTCTTCAACTCCAGGGATCTTGGATACGGTCTCGATAAGAGTTGCTTCTTCAACGCGATGCGACTCTCCGGCAATGATGTACATAAAGTTCGATTTTCCGGTGTGAGCTATGCGTCCGGCGCTAGATTCGTTCATGAACTTAGTCTTGAGATGAGCGGGAAGGTCACCAGGTTTGGCGCAACGACGGAGATGCAAAAGGAAAGGCAGTGTTTCCGAACCAAGCAGTTCCTTAATAGCTCTGTGGAAATCCATGAGTTAATACCAGTCTTCATGATCCCAAAAAGAAAGGCTAGGTTCAAATCTTACTGGAGGGTACTGTTAGTACACTTCGCAGGCACGCGTGTGATCCACACGTTAAGAACCGCATGCTTCTGATGGACCTCGAGGGTTGTCTTCTGTGGAATGAGAACACCCAGCTTAGGCTTGAGATCGGCAACTTCTTGGGTCAAGGCGTTATGGATGATCTCAGAAGGCTTGGGCGGATCAGCTCGGTCATAGTGGCCATTAGATATACGCCGTTCTTCATCCTGGGTATCGTCGTCATCGGGAGACTGATCACTATCGATTCCGGATGCCGATTTCTTCACGGCAGCAAACTCCTTGTCGACCTTGGCGCGCTTAGCGGTGGGCTCGGCGGCGGGAGAGGCAGCCTCGGGCTTGGCCTCGACAGGGGCAGGGGTGGTCACAACTGCAGTGACAGAGGTTGTGACAGGTGATTGGTCCTGAAGGCCAGTGGCCACGGGGGCAGATCCGGCGTTCATATCGCGGGACTCCAACTGACGAATAAATGACTGAGTATAAGTGGATGAATAGTCAGTGATAGCCCGACTGGATGAGAGAATGAAGGAAAGAAACGAGAAAAAAAAAAACAATCAAAAGTAGTTCAATTGGTGTCCGAATGAAATGTTGATGATGTTGGAGATGGAATAGAGTTCAGGTTTTGATAGCCGAACATCATTGTTGCCAAAAAGCTTTTGTGTGTCTTGAGGGGAAGGGCCAGTGTGGAAGGCACTTACGCAAAACCCGCGGTTGGCAGTAAGTGATTGACCGGCAGTTACCAATGATGCAAACGCCGCCTTTCGCCGTTCCGGAAAGGTGCAGATGGCGAAATTACGGATAATATGTGACCGGGGAAAGGATATTCGGGGAGATCTCAATTTCCAACAGGAAGATGTCGAGTATGATGCAAAACTCGAAGCGACCAACCTGTGGAAGGTCGATGAACTGAGGTGTCGCAAGTTTGCCAGAGCTGTCACCAAGTCTGTACCCGTGTGGCTGTTTTGATGTCAGATGGTGGTTTTGGGAAAGAATGGTAGGCCGTACATACCTTGAAGATTATAAGATACGGGTATGAATCTGGTACTTGCGATTCAGGAAGAACGAGGTGACAATAAGTGACTATTTGAAGATTTGGAAGACAAAAGAAGAAGGAACAGAGGGATGTCTCGGTTTGTCCGACTTAACTTTGTAATGGCAAACTTGAGGTTGATTTTATATCTTGACAGTGTACTATTGTTAGTACAGTGCGTATGTAGGTATGAGTTTGCTATAGCAAGTTCAGTCGTCAACTTGTGTAAAGATGAAATTTAAGACACAACTTAATGTATAAATCTTTCTCGGTAATATTATACCTCTAATCTTTCCAAATTTTAGAATCTTTGATCAGTTGTTTCTACCAACTATATGATTAAATGAGTTTTACATGAAGCTAAAATTGGAAAATTCATTCGGAGTGTTCCACAAGCTCCACATCAAAAAAATAGTTGCCACAGTAGACCAACTTTAACGCCACACTCGTCCAACCCAGTATATTATAAACTTCAACCCCGGCCATTCCATGGGTTGCTAAACACTAGGACGCTTGATTGTTTGATGTTCTATAGTTTATAATTCATGATTATGATTATGATATTCCACATTCATAAACCCAACAGCTGCCAAATTGTTATCTCAAATACATATCCACCAGTCAACATGATTGCGGGGTTCTCAGGCATCTAGAACGACCATCTAATAAAACTTCTGATCTGCACAGCTGCCCAAACGCTCTCACATCTCACGATGACTAAATACACCATCTCAACATTCCCCCACATATGATAACCAGAAAAGCGTTGTATCTTCTCTTGTAACTCCAGCCACACACAACATTGTTTTTCTTCTTCTTCTCCGCACTCTCCCCAAGCTGACCATGCAAAGATCCCACACCAAAGTATCACCAACACCAAAAGTCCTTCCCCGCCAGCCTGCCATCCAAACCCTTGTCTCTTTCCCCATCAGGAAGGACCCCTCAATCCTTCCAACAAACTCGCAGAACATCATGTAATCAAGCGAATGATGTGGACGCGGATGTAGATAGGCCAGTCATTATTTAATTGTAGTGGTTATATGATGGGAGCGAATTATATGAGTAGACATGCAGATGAGTATGTAAGTTTGCCGTGCACCGAAGATACACTAGAGAGACAGAGAGGTCACGACAAGCTTATGGAGTGTTGTGGAGACGGTATGTGATGCTGATGATAACGCCATGCATAAGAGTGTTTGTTAAATAGGCAAAGGGTCTGCGAGTTTCTGGTTTAAGCGTCGGATTTCTCTTCTAGATTGGGAATGTGCATGTGCAATAAAACGATACACTTATATTGACTGACTGACAACGATTTAATGATGTAGAATACCCGGTGAAGTCGTCTATCAAGCAGCACATTGGTGGCGATTAGAGACATGCATATGCAGACGGAGTGTAGACAGCGAGATGTCTTGTCGGGCCTTTTTTTATCTCACCCTCATCAATAAACGAAATACAAAAATCAAAAACACATGATCAGCGGGACATGGTTGCAATCTGCACGTTTGCGATTGACGACGGATGGCAGAAGTTCTCAGACAAATCCTGGCTACACAAATGCTTTTTTTTTGTCATAATGAAAGGAATCACACAGAATTCATGAAATAAATACAAATTCTTTTGTTTGACGATGTGCGCTGGGGCACTATGTATTGACAAATAGGAAAACGGCTCAACAGGAGCAGGAATAACTAAAGAGGAAAACAAGACTGACTATAGATGTCAAAAAGAATGTGATGTCACCATGTACTCTACTAGAGAGCACCTGCAATAGGTGACGACGGCGGGAGATAGATAGGAAAGGGGGAATCTTGCACCAAAATAAACCCGAAGAAACCAAGACAAAATAAAAAAATAGAAAACAAAATCTCAAAGTATAGGATACAATAACCTTGACAATAGTCAAGGACCCAAAGGAAAGCCCCCCAAAACGCCGTACCGGTCTGATGTCTGATGTAAAAAGATAAAAAAGGGTATAGGGAAGTTATGTACAGGAAGCGTAATATGACAAGAGGTCATGACAAGCGCATGGCGCATTATGTGTAGAGATTTTTTTTGTTTCTTTTTCTTTTTGTTTACAGTTCAAATCAGATCCAGACAGGCGCGGGTCTGACACCACCAAGCGGAATGGAGTCAGGGAAAAAGGACAATCGAATAGCAGACACATCCTTGATATAAGAGTCGGCATGGTGCTTGCGGAGACCCTTGAAGGTAAGCTCGCGCTCCTCCTCGTCGATAACCTCAAGCTTGTGCTTGATGCCAAAGTCTTCGGCAAGCTCAGCGACCTGGGCGAGCTCTTGGCCAAAGGGGGATTCGTAGGAGCGGGTCTCGGAGACAGTCATGGAGCAAGCGGGCATGCCCGGGGACTTCATACCAGCGAAGGAGTTGGAGGAGACGGAGGTGACGGCAGTACCGGTAGAGGTCGTCGATCTATGGGAGAAAGTCATGCTAGACTTGCTGACGACGGAGCGGCTGGGCGAGGGAGGCACCACAGAAGTGGGAGACTGGGTAAGAAAGACCGAGCGGTTGATGGAGCCGGAGCGGTGGTGGCTGGCATTAATGGAGGTCTTCTTGGTGTGAGAGGGGGCCCGGTGAGGAATAGCGGGGGGAAGCATCTCAGAAGAGACGGTACGGGACCGCTTTGGTGAGCAGGGACCGGGGGTAATGTCGAACATTTCGGGTGTGGTAGGGCGCTCGCAGATAGAGGCTTCCGGGCTGGTGGGCGGGGAAGTCGAGGTGGAGGCGGGGCTGGTGAGGGAGTCTGAATCAGACTTGACAGAAGAGTGGCTGGAGGAGGGCGAGCGGTGTTGGGCTTCTATGTCGGGGGCGTTGTAGGACATCATGTTGGTGGTGTGGACAAGCTGGACGGGACCGGAAATCTTGGGACGGATGATGCTGTTGGTCTTGGCGGACTCGCGGCGGGTGAGGAAGTCTTTGGTTTCCTTGAGGTCCAGGCCGAGCTTGACCCGGCGGGTGGTGAAGGCGCGCGACAGAGAAGACGACATTGTTAGTGATTGGTAGGCTTATTGGTATTGAGTGTGTAAGCGGAGAGACATGAAGAGAGCCGAGAGGCGAACACACAAAACTCAGTCACAGACGAGGAGTAGTAAAAAAGAAAGAACAAGGCAGTGGCTGGCACCGCAAGAGAAAGAAAGTAAAAGAGAAACGGTGATTCTGGAGATTGTCCCTTGAGGAAAGATGGAAATAGAAGAAGCTCATAAGCTTGAGAAAGAGCGCAGACAAGCTTGGGACGGAAATAGTGCTATAGATAAGTAGTACGGCGGAGGGTAGCAGTTGGACCTTGGCGACCCCAGTTGGTGACCCTAGTTGTGACTTTGACCTATTTGGGACGCTATGGCACGGCGCACTTGGAAAATGGAATCAGAGGATTGCGAAGCCTAGGTTGGAGAACAGCAAAAAGAGCGCAAAAAAAAAGACAAAAAGTCTGACCGAAGATGAAGGAGGAGAGTTGTTAAGAGGGCAGGATTTTTGGTGGTAGACTGGATGGGTATAAGGACCGAAAAAAAAAAGACGAAAAAAAGCGAGAATATATATACACAATGTATTTATCATGTATAATGATGCCAAAATTTCTTGTGCACTGAGCTGTACCAGGACGTTGCGCAGAGAACAGAAGATCGACAAAGTGTGGGATAGAAAAGAAAGAATGTTGTGTTTGTGTGTGGAATCCGATCCCGGCGGTAGTTGATATATGTATATCTGAAAAAAATAAATGGAATATCCGGCAGCTTGTGGTAACGGACTGCTGAATGACCGGTGATTGAGATATGATTTGCAGCGGCAACAAGATGACAGAGCATGTATGATGAAATCAATCGACAATCATCAAGTTCTTGGTGGGATATATGGCTTGGCAGATCTTTTCAAAGCAATAACCAAGGCTAGATTCAATATCTGTTTCTGTTGGTGGTGGGAGGTACTAGTACTGTGGAAGTAGTGTAAGGCTTCAAGCCAAGTGTAAGATGTATATATAAAGAGAGAGACAGAGCTTTGTGTATAAGGAATGTGAGATCTGAACAACGAAGTCCAGAGTAAGGAATGACGACGGGACGAACAACGATCGATGACGCTGATTATGATCTTCTGGTTCAAAGAGATATTAGTAGAGACGCGGGGTGAGGGGAAGAAAAGAGAAAGAGAAGCAGAAAGTCAGAATATTAGAGGAGGAGGGTCCAGGGAAAACCAAATAGGATGCCGGGCGGAAACATTCACATTTTGCAGAGCATTGCGGCGGCCGCCTAATTGCTTTTTTTTTCTTTTTTTTTTTCTTTTTTTTGGCGCCGGGACCACCAACAGAAACAGGATTTTGTGGACAAACACAGGGATTAAGTGCGATTTTTTCGATTTTTAATTTTACTTGATACTTGTTTTTGCCCATGTATTTACTTTTTTAGGAATCATACGCACCGGTTGTAATCCGATCCCAAGCACAGAACAAGATTTACCGCACCGTTCCCGGCGTCCACCTTTTGCTTGCTTTGCCAATGGTGGTGGGTGGCTCTTGCGTCCCCATCTGCTGTGAAAATCGGCAAGAAAAGAGAGATTGAAAGAAAGACGACCAGGAAGACAGACATCGTCGCCATATGGCTTGGGAGCAGCCGATGACAGCATGTTGAACAGGGCAGAGCCATGAGCCATGACCACAATACTGGTCTCCATACGATTGGATCCCGTTGTTTCGTTCTGTGACGTTGTCGCCGTCAACAAGATTTAATGACGGCCGCTACAACTCCAACTTTGGGGGCAAAAGAGCCTCTGTTTTTTTTTGTTTCCTGATGCTTCGATTGAGCCCAAAAGGCCGTCCAGCTCGGCGAGCGCCAAATGAATAAATGACACTTTCGGACAGTATCGCCCGCAGTAGTAATTCCTTCTTTATCCATGTATCCAAAAGCCATCGCTGAATCCACTTGGTATCCAGACGATGTATGTAGCGTGCTACAAAGGAAAAAGCACGCCGTCAAAAATCCCACGACAATCGCAACAGCGGGTATACGGATTCCCAACATGACCAATATGTGATAAATATATAGACGTGATATCACTACAGTCCCCCTAGCGGCAAACGAATGTATATAATCATATATTTAAATATCCAAGAAATCATCCTAGAGCCAAAAAAAAAAGCAGCGCATAAAAAAACAAAGACATCTGTTGGTAGCCGGGACTTTATCACAACTTGTCACTCCCCCGAAATCCTCCAGAGACTATTTTCACTGGTCTAGAGTCCACCCCATACCCACTATACCGCTTCTGACTAACTGCCAACTTGCCTCTTAGTTGCTGACAGGGACATTCTGCGATCCCATTGGTTGACACCGAGACCTCTGGACCGCGCGCCCCGCGAAAAGCAGAAGTCGCCACTAGTGGTGGTGGGACTGGTAGAAAGGGCTTCCTTCCTTCCCTCCCGCTAAGAAACACTTAAAGATGGGCTTGTTTGAGAATATGGGAGGTGGATGGACCCCTGCATATGATGGACAGAGAATGGAGTTTTTTTGAGGAATCGAACATTCAATTTATTTTTCTTTTTAAATAAATACATTCATGGACACAGAGATGTTGTCAGGTACAGAATCGGGAAATTCAGGTCGAAACAATGGCATTTCGACAAACACAAGCCATGTAATAATTACAGAATTCTCCGTGTTTACAGACAAAATGGTTCGATTCACAAACAGCAGATCGAGTATCACGATAGAAAGTTCCCGGTGGACATCCGTGGGCTTATTTTCATGTTATCCATCGCTTTGGTCTGGGTTAGGGCACATGGGAATTCCGCCCCAGCTTATCATCCGTTTATCCATCTCGTCTGACTTGCCCTCCGAGATCGTCATGATCGAAAGCTGGCGATATCCCAGCATCTCCATCCAGACTTTCCAAAAAGCAGATCACTGGTTCCAGAACTTCAGTCAAGCCTAGAGCTGATCGGTTTAACCATGGCTATTCCACCATCTCAAAACAACGACTCGGAATCCATCCCCAACCCAGTTAGTCACTGATTGATTTAGACATAATTTGCTCACGATATGTTCCGTACCACCCATCAGCAGTGGCTCTTGTCTTTGCACAATCCCCCCTCACTTTTCCCCCACCCATTCTCATCGTTTGCAACCGCCATCATTGTCGTAATGGTCGTCATCCGCAACAAGAAAAAAAATACATAGTAAACTCATCAATCCCAAAGAAGCTACCCAAAGAGTCCGCAGCAACCTCGCAACGCAACCCAGTGAGATCAACCCTTGACGCTCAGTCCCCCTCCAATATCGCACGCTCAGTCACTTTTTTCTTTTTGTGTATCTGCTTGTCTTCCGCAGTCTATCCCGTTTCTCTGTATTGCCGATCTCCCTCATAATTTGATCTGATCATTCAATGAGATCCCTCTGGGCGCCGGGGGTTAGATGTTTGACTGGGAGGGAGCATGAGTATTGGATGGATATAAGGGAAGCAAGATAAGCAGTAATGTTGATGCTATCCTCTGGTGGGTGGCCAACCAACCAACTAATTAATGGCTTTTGCTAAAGCACCTGCTGTAGCGAGCGCGGCGGCGGTACCTGCAATTTGCATATAGGCGGGGGAATCAGGAATACTCTTGTCTGTAGTTGAGGGGGCACATCACCGTCGTGTGTTTCAAGTTGATGCACCGCAACCTTGGAATTCCAAAATAAACAATGGCCATACTATAGAGTCACATTTGTAACCGTCTTGGTGGGCACAAGCTTGCTTTTGTCCTGATCTCTGTTGAGTGCCCGTGATGGTGAAGGCCGTTCTTTCTTTTGCACATTCTTTCGAATGGCGTTGGGCGGATTGTGTTCAAGTCCCGAGTTTCGTGTTATTCCTTTGATCATATCGCATTCATGAATATCTGTAACTATATTGTTTTTCAAGCTTTCTCCTGAACCCCCTAAAACGGCCACATTCAATTACAAGGAGGGCCATCACAGTCCCATAAACCCTATCGTCGACCTCCACGATGGTCTTTCCACATCCAATAATCAATAACCAATCGTCTGTACATCTCCAATATGATCTTCCATAACAACGTGCACTAGAGTAACCAAAGTCCAAGCGCCCAGATCGCAAAACACCGCAGATATAAAAAGTGATGCTGTGCTTGACTATATACGTTGTATATACAGAACATTCTTTGAATTCCACGAGCAGTACTTTATCATGCGTCCTCTATATTCTCAGGCTTTGACGGCGATCCTATTTCTCCTCAACTTTCATGCATGCTGCGTATTGAGATGCATATATAACGGAAAACTAAACTCCAAACATGTTTTGTCGCTCCCCCTGATCGTCGAGTGACGGACAATCCAATAAACCATATATATTCAGCCCAGTAAAGCACGCTTACCTCTTCTGTTAAAGGGATTCTCACAAATGTATAATGTATCTGGATATTTATATCACATTTTGCAAGCTACAGCCTCAATATATCAGCACTTTGACAATTGACTTCTACATGCCTCATGCCCACTGAAAGCCAATACAATATCCTCAATGCAGATCCAATGCACCCCACTAACCTCCAGAGACAACGCCACGCCTAATGTTCCTGCAGGTCCTCTTCGCTTCCGAGCACTCGGTGGCTGATGCTGAGCCCATTCTGCAACTCCTCGGCGAATGCTACCTGCATCTGCACAGCACAGCTCAATACCCACCGTTCGCCCCCCCGTTCCTCCGTCCCCAGCCCCGGGAGACATGTTTTAAGGGTTACCAGGGGTTACCATGTTTTCTATTGCACATCTTAGCTGTTTACATTTGTTTCAATGGTAGCTAGTTATTCCTGATTTCTTGCTGAAGTTGTGAATAGTGCGAAGCAAGACCTCAGGGAGATGATTTTTACATGAATGGAGCCACAAAGAAGGAATCCAAGATCACCACTGCATATTCTGGGTTTGGTCATCGAACCTCCTGGCATTTACTGGCCACTTAGAATCCAAGGATCTCAGTGACGATGCAAAAGGTGCAACAAGTGCCAAAGGTCTGTACGTTTTCCCTGAATTGCCGGTGACGCCGTGTTGGGGAAATATGTATCTATATAGATTGATGCGACGAGATCACCAAAGAGACGATCTGTGCCGTAGCCAGAATAGTGGCTTAGTACAGAGTTATCTGCATTTAGAACATGTCATTATTGTAAATGCCAGCAAAGCAAAACGGCCGCCATACATTGTTTTATCAATCAAACATTTTTTGTGCACCCATTCACAAGATCCCACGGCCTCAATCATTCACCGACATCTCCGTCGTCCTTTCGGAAAATAAATCACTTTGTTTCATTACTTGACAATGCCGGATACGAAAATCGCTACCTTCCCTACGGATATCTTGGTTGGGTTTGACACCTGGGTTACCGCGTGATTGACTCGATGAGTTTGTTTCAGAGGCTGGTCGGCGAGGCTCCTGGACAGCAGGGGGAGAATCATGTATATACAGGCGAGGGGAAAGGATGGGGGAAATTATTGGGGAAGGTTTTTTTCTCTGGTGTGGGGGGATGTATAGGATTATGGAGATACTAGGAGTATGTCGGTGATATTTTCAAGAGTTGGAGATGGCACAGAGTTATAGAGAAAATGCTGTGAGGCTCAAAAAATTAAATCATTGTGCATGTTGAGTGAATATATTAGGGATCACCAACCCTTATATGCCTCGATAACGGTTTTAATGCCGCGGCATGAAGGATGCAACCTAAAGGGTCTTTGAGCAAGGTTTAAGGAATGTGTTAGAACATCATTTTCATGCAGAAGATGACCAGGCACGTGTTAGACTGGAATGATATCAAACACTTACATCTACATAAAATCATCCAACAAGTTCATGCGACGACATAGATGACTAATACGACAAGGAAACCTCCGGAGATAACCTTTGAGATCCAGATATACTTGTAAGATACATGAAGATATGGCAGAAGATCATGATAAACCAGAAAAATAATCGTAATGGAACAATCCGCGAAACGCCCGCCCAAAAGCAAAATCTATCATTTTTTGTTGTCCACCGCTTAAGCCTCATCCATAGAGTTATCAGACCCCTCACCCTCATCCTCACCCTCGTCATCATCTTCATCGCTATCACTATCATCCTCTTGCACTCCAACCAACCGGTCCTCAACCTCTGTAGTAGGCTCCAAGATCCGCCCAGCAAACGCCTTCTGCACCGAGGCGTTAGTTGAGGTATCCCAAACCTGCAGGGACCCTGCCGAACCAGCAACCGCCAGTCTAAACGCAACCTCCGGATCCGGCGCAAACGAAGTTGAAAACACCTTGCCAACATCCAGATTTCGCGAGACAACCATCGAGGGCCCACTAACCTGCACGTTCCAGAGCTTCACGGTCTTGTCGGAGGATCCGGTGGCGATGAAACCAGGGATGATGGGGTTGATGTCGAACGATGATAGCGACTCATCGTGAGCCTGGAGAGTCCAGACGGCCTTGGTGGCTGAGGGGGTCGAGGGGGCATTGCGGACATCGTGGTAATGCAGGATGCCGTTTTCGGTAGACACGTAGAAGTAGTTGGGGTCATGGGGGTCCCAGCAGACGGCCTCGACATCGGACTCGACGCCCCAGCGGGGAGCCTTGGCATCGGGAGCACGCATGTCGGAGGCGACAACGGTCCGGTCGTAGGAGCCGGACAGCAAGACGGTCGCCTCGACGGGATGCCAGGCAAGCGAGCAGACCTTGTCAGTGTGGAAAGAGTATGACTTGGCACATTTGGCTGTATTGAGATCCCAGAGCTTGACGGTCTTGTCAGCAGACGCAGAGGCAAGCAGGTTCCGGTTCTGGCGGTTATGCGCGAGGGCCAGGACGGCATCGGTATGGTACTCGTCGTTGGCCTTCTTGGCCTTCTTCTTCTTCTTGCGCTTTTCTTTGGTGACGGTGGGATCGGAGCCCTGGCCGAGGATAGCGTTGGGGTAGACGGCGTCGACGGCATCGAGATCCCAGATTTCGATGTCGGGATCCATGGTACCGATGGCGACGAAGTTGGCAGGTTTGGTGGGATCGACGTCGGCTTTGTTGACAGGGTAATCAATCCACTCCAAAGCGAGCGGAATGGCGGGCAGCATGATGTCGTGGTGAACGTACATGTTGTCGGCCGAGTCTTCGTAGACATAAACTTCAAGTTGGGAAATTTCGTCCTCAATGGAGGTGGCGAGTATAAGGTTGTCGGTTTTCAGGACCTGGAGGTCTTCGCGTTCTTCGTCGTCTTCTTCGGCGGCTTTATCGTCGGGGAGAGTAATGTAAGGATCATCTTGGTTATTCTTGTAGTAGGAAAGAGACTTGATGTTGCCAAAGATGGCCATGGCTTCGCCCTCGCCAGTGTTATCTTCGTCATCATAGGTCTCAAGGTTGTATTCCTTCAGGTCGTCATCGTTGATGTCAATGGGCCTTTGGGGTTTACGTTAATAACCGAGTCTTTGTGAAATGTGCTGAGTCAATATTACTTACTTGTTGTCCTCCTCCATCTCGTTATCATCACTGTCCGCAGTGGCTTTGGCGGCAGCAACAGCAGCAGCACCAGGGCTATTGGAAATTTGGGCACTGCCCTCTTCCTCATCGTCCTCCTCGTCGTCGGAACCACGCTGAGCAGCGGTAAGGTCCTGCTGAGCATCCTCAAGCTTGAGCTTAGCAAGCTCCGTGATGCGGTCCATCTCAGCATCATCCATCTCATACTTGGTGGGGAACTGAGCGGCGTACCCACGGGGCACCCACTTGGTGGCGGTAATCATAGAGCCAGACATTTCGGGAAAGATCGAAAACGATTCTCTACTGTGCCCGAAGTGTATGGAAAAGTAAAACTGACTTTGTAGAATCGAAAATTCTCACGGAGGAGAAAATAACTTCGAAGCTGATAATTGCAGCAGGTTCTTCCGTCTAATTCTGCTTTGCTGCCGCTCCTCCATTCACTTACACTAAAAGTAACCGGGCATTTGATCAAAAATTTTGGACAAGGTGGGGGGCCCTGGCTCTATCGATAAGCCGATAATGCGGGGCGATAAGCGCTACTACCTGATTGAGAATAAGCTAGTAGGACAAAAAGTAGTCAGCCTTGTAGCAAGCAACAGCTAAGTTCTGAATGCGCGACAAGCTTAGCTTTGCAACAACTGGCGTATACATTTGGGGGGGGGGCCATAATTCTTGAACTTATACTATATATACCCGAAACTCACACCATGGATGATGACTACACGGGTGCGATGCCTAAACGTCGCAGAGTCGACAATGACCGCCGCCGCAACAACCGTAACCGCTACAACACCCGCGACCGCCCCTGCCCTTCCCAACGTGGCCGGTTCACCGACTCCTACATACCCAGCCGTGACTACGACCGCCCCCGCAGTCCAACACCCCCTCGCGAAACCGAAGAAGAAGAACGGGCGCTTGATCGTGATTGGTACGCTGGCGACGAAATAGGCGGGCACGTCTTTGGCGACGAGGCGCATAATCCGTTTGCAGCGTACGAGAGCACGTGGGAGGCGCAAAAGACGGAGGCTGCGGCAGCAGAGAGGGCAGCGCAGAGATATGACTCGAGGAGAGAACAGAGGAATCGAGAGAATGATGCGTGGGAGGCAAATCGGATGGTGGTTTCGGGAGTGGCGCAAAGGATGGATCTGGGAAGGGATTTTGATGACGAGGAAGGGGTGCGAGTGCATTTGCTGGTGCACGAGTTAAGGCCGCCATTTCTGGATGGGAGGACGATCTTCACAAAGCAGTTGGACCCAGTCCCGGCGGTCAGGGATTATCAAAGTGATATGGCGGTGTTCAGTCGGAAGGGGAGTAAGGTCGTGAAGGAGGCTCGACAACAACGAGAGCGAGAACGACAAGCTCAAGCGGCGACGTCAATGGCAGGAACGACACTGGGGAATATCATGGGTGTCAAGGAGGAAGATGGCGATAGTGCTATGCCAATAGCAACGGAAAAGGATGTGAAAAAGGAGGTCAAAGAAGAGGAAGAGCCACCGATGAAGACAGACAACAAGTTTAGTCAGCATCTTAAGAAGAACGACGGTGCGAGTAGTTTCAGCAGAACAAAGACGTTACGAGAACAACGACAGTTTCTTCCGGCGTTTGCGGTGCGAGAAGATCTACTACGAGTCATCCGGGAGAATCAAGTCATCATTGTGGTTGGTGAGACCGGCTCCGGTAAAACGACGCAGTTGGCACAGTTTTTGTACGAAGATGGCTACGAGAATATGGGCATGATTGGCTGCACGCAGCCCAGACGTGTAGCTGCCATGAGTGTTGCCAAGCGTGTCGCTGAAGAAATGGAGTGTCCGTTGGGGGGAACGGTGGGTTATGCCATCCGTTTTGAAGATTGCACGAGCAAAGATACCGTTATCAAGTACATGACTGATGGTGTCTTGTTGAGAGAGTCCCTGAACGAGTCAGACTTGGACCGGTATTCGTGTATCATCATGGATGAAGCCCACGAACGTGCTTTGAACACGGACATCTTGATGGGGCTATTTAAAAAGATTTTGCAACGCCGGAGAGATATCAAGCTCATTGTGACCTCGGCTACGATGAATTCGAAGAGGTTTTCGGACTTCTTTGGAGGTGCGCCAGAATTCATCATTCCTGGTCGAACGTTCCCGGTTGATGTATTGTTCCACCGGTCACCTGTCGAGGATTATGTTGATCAAGCGGTTCACCAGGTTCTGTCGATTCATGTTTCCATGGATGCTGGTGATATCTTGGTATTCATGACTGGTCAAGAAGATATCGAGATCACCTGCGAGTTGGTCCAGAAACGTCTGGATGCTCTCAATGACCCCCCCAAGTTGAGCATCTTGCCCATCTACTCGCAGATGCCGGCAGATCTTCAAGCCAGGATCTTTGATCGGGCGGAAGCCGGTGTTCGCAAGTGCATTGTTGCCACCAACATTGCTGAGACCAGTTTGACTGTTGATGGCATCAAGTACGTCGTTGACAGTGGTTACTCCAAGATGAAGGTTTACAACCCGAAGATGGGCATGGACACTCTCCAAATTACCCCCATATCGCAAGCAAATGCTTCTCAGCGTTCCGGTCGTGCTGGAAGAACCGGGCCCGGTAAGGCCTTTCGACTGTACACAGAGAAAGCCTTCAAAGACGAACTGTACATCCAGACCATACCCGAGATTCAACGGACAAACCTGGCCAATACTGTCTTGACGCTGAAGTCTCTCGGCGTCAAGGACCTTCTTGATTTTGATTTTATGGACCCTCCTCCGCAAGAAACCATCACCACCTCCATGTTCGATCTCTGGGCCCTCGGGGCCCTTAATAACATAGGTGAACTCACCGACCTCGGCCACAAAATGAGTGCCTTCCCTATGGACCCCTCCCTTTCCAAACTTCTCATCACCTCGGTCCAATATGGCTGCAGCGAAGAAATGATCACCATCGTCTCCATGCTTTCTGTACCGAACGTTTTCTACCGTCCTAAAGAACGCCAAGAAGAAGCCGACGCACAACGTGAGAAATTCTGGGTCCACGAATCCGACCATCTGACCTATCTGCAGGTCTACCTCGCCTGGCAGGCCAACCGTTCCTCTGAATCCTGGTGCATCAAGCATTTCCTCCACGGCAAGTCCCTCCGACGCGCCAAGGAGATCCGCGACCAACTCACCGACATCATGAAGATGCAAAAGATGAACCTTGTCTCCTGCGGCATGGACTGGGACATTGTCCGCAAATGTATCTGCTCCGGCTACTACCACCAAGCTGCCAAATACAAAGGTTCTGGCGAATACATCAACCTCCGCACCAACGTTGCTGTCCAACTACATCCCACCTCTTCCCTCTACGCCGGACACCCCCCCGACTACGTCGTCTACCACGAGCTCATCCTCACCTCCAAAGTCTACGTTTCCACCGTGACCGCCGTGGATCCCTATTGGCTTGCGGACCTCGGTGGCGTCTTTTATTCGGTCAAGGAAAAGGGATACTCGGCACATCAGAAGAAGTTTACCGAGACGGAGTTTAATCGGAAGATGGAGATTGAGGCGCAGATGGCGATGGATAAGAAGGCGGCTGAAGAGAAGAAGGCGGCAGAGGAGGAGAGGGAAAAGAAGAAGACGACGGTGGGAGCGGGCAACGAGGGCAAGAAGATGGTGACAAGCGGAGTTGTTAAGAAGCCGGTGGCGAAGAAGAAGCTTGGTCGGCCGTTTTAAGATGGTGACGGAGACCCGGCTACAAGATAACCCAAATATTGGATGTCGCCATGTTCATGATCTGTTTACATAATATTTTGGCTGGATACCACGCCTCGCATGATGATCTACAATTGTTTTAAGTCCCGTTCCATTGCCTGTTTTCAAGATTATATAGAATACAATATATATACACAAGATACCAATCACTCCTTTTCTTGGCCTTTACAGCCCAAACTCCTTAATCAAAGCCTGGAACCCCTGCTCCAAGTCCGCCTTCAGATCCTCAAAGGCCTCAATACCAGTGCTAACTCTGAGCAGATCCAACGGCGCATGCTCATCTGTGATCGCTCTCCACTCAATCAAACTCTCCACGCCGCCAAGACTAGTAGCATGGTAGAAAAAGTTAAGCTTACTCGGCAGGAACCTCGCCAGCTTCTCGGAGTTCAAAATAATAGAAAAGACGGGCCCGTACCCCCGGGGCATCTGTTCCTTCAACCAAGCATTCACCGGGTCGCGAGCCTGCTGGCTAGCATGGTGAACCTCCTTGACCACCTTGGACACTGGGCTCGACTTATCTGCCGCGGCATCCGCCAGCCAGTCCGCTAGCTTCGTCGCCGTCTCAGATTGCCGCAGCACGCGCAATTCGAGCGTCCGGACACTCCGGAGGCCCAGCCAGCCCTCAAGAGACCCCATGACGGCCCCTGTAACCAACCGGTCATACAACATCCGGTTCTTCCAGCAGTCCTTGGCCGCGACGTTAGGGGCGGTGTGTTTGGGGTTGATGGCGACGACACCGCAGAGCATATCAGAGTGGCCGCCAATATACTTGGTACCCGAGTGCATGATGAGGTCGGTGCCGTACGAGAATGGATCTTGCAGAGGGGGCGGGGCAAAAGTGGCGTCGACGGTCAGGTAGGCGCCGGTTCTCCGGGCCTTCTCGGCGTAGTAGGCCAGGCTTCGCGCCTCGCCTAGCGGGTTCACGGGCGTCTCGACGTGGATGACGTCGCCGGGGCCGAGGTCGGAATCGTCATAGTCAAGCGTGACTTGCTTGACGCCGCTGAGTCTGTGGAGGATCTCGATAACGCCGTGGCAGCCGTGGTAGCCGTCGCTGATGGCGATGGTCTTGGGGTTGAGGTGGATCATCATGGCGTGGAAGGCGGAGAGACCGGAGGCGAAGGTGAGGGAGGGGCCATGGAGGAGGGATGACATGATGGCTTCGAGGCGGGTGGTGGTGGGGTTGGTGTGGCGGGAGTAGATGTGGGAGTCGTTGGGGGCGGCGGGCTGGAGGGGTCAAGAGGTCAGTGAGATGTTCGGGGACGGTGAATCAAAGGGTGCGGGGCCGGGGAGGTAGCTTACATCGAGGTTCTGGTTGTGGCTGAGGGCGTTGGGGTCGTCGGAGTAGCGGAATGTGGTGGAGACGTGGATGGCCGGAGCCACAGCGCGGTGAGAGGAGATGCCCTTATCGGCGTGGATGGCCCGGGTAGTGACCTGGGCAGCGTTCTTGACAGTTTCCTTGGTAGACATTTTGTAGATATCTTTGTTATATTCCGAAAAGACTAAAAAGTATCTCAAGTAAATATGCTATGTATCAGAAAAAAAAAGGCTTCACGACACCATTTGACTCGACGTCACCTTATTTATATGTAAAGTCAATCCATCAACTCCATCAGCTTCCTGGGACACACCCCACCAATTAGAGAAGCCGCCGCCTTTGAATGCTTTCCCAATTCGTCCATCGACGTAAACCCCACTTAATGTCGCCATACAAACCCGAGGTTTGTGCGACCGGAAATGCGCCTCGTCATCATGTGAAGAAAAAAAAAAGATCAAAAAAGATCAATAATCAAAATGTCAATGTGTTGTAGATCTTATAATTGTCGGCAGGCATAGAAGAGGCCGACGCCAACGCCCTGAATGTAGGTAATGACATGTTCCACAATTGATTATTGATGTATTTATTGTAAGATAAAGACAAGTACATTCCTATTGGGGAAATGCATCAGTCCTACAGGGCGTATTGACAAGCTTCATGTCTCGTAAACCATGAATTGAGCAGTCCGATCATTATCCAACTCCGACAACTCCGACAACGTCCATCCATCTAGGAGTCGTGAGTATTCCTGGATATTCCTATTAACTGACCAAGTAACTGTAGCCATAGTTAGCTGCTGTCTAGGCACTTGACTATGGACTAGCAGATAGTAGAGGCAAAAATATATGACGGGAAGATTGATATCTCCATCTATCCGCGGGGTTAGTCGTTTGCGTTAGTATATAGTCAACTGTGTGTATTGAGTTACAATGGCTTATCAGCTGGCTGATGAATATTCTTTGGTTGTCCAGATCTACTATACCTAATATACATATGGTTATCATGACCTCGCATCTCAAACGCGATAAACTTACTATACGCATGATATTCACAATACATTAATAACATAAATATTAATTATTTACACCTATTTCCACACCGACTATTCAATTGCCCCCTCAAACTACATCTATACCTACGACATACACACGATGTCAAGCTTCCTGACAATGTTTTTTTTATAAAATCGAAACAAATGGTATATTCTACATCACCTCTCCAAAACTAAATAATCTAAATATAATAATAAATTCATCATCGAAAACATCATAGCCCACCCTCCAAGGGATTATAAATTGCTACAAAAGAAAAATAAAGAAAACAACCTCAATAAATGGTCCCATAAAGCAATATTGGTCAAGATGAAAATGATAATCAAACAAAAAGATATAACAAAGTTAAAATCACCAATCATGTGATCCGATCGTACGTACACGCAAGTATGGTATCATGTGAATGAAAGAACAGAAATAAACACAAATAGATAAAAACGCCACCACCATCCCTCCTCAAATGTCATAATAACTTCTGCCATCTTCTAGATCCGCCACCTTGGCTTATTATCCTTCGGCGCCTCCGTCGCCTTCCGCATCCCCAGCCTCGACCCTCCCGCTCTGGATGCCGGACTAGCCCTCCCATCCGTACTCTCTGCCCTTGTTCTCTCCAATGACGGCAGTGGCAGCACACTCGACCGTCTCTGGTTGAACGCCATTGATGGCGACGGTCTCGACGGCGACGATCCCATATCAAACACAGACGGCAGCATCCTCGGTTGATACGAGGCCCTGCGCATTTCCTTGGGGGTCGAAGAGGATCCCGCAGATTGCGAATTAGCACGGGTTTTCTGAAGAGTTTGTTGCGCATAAGGACCGGGAGCAGCTGCAGTAATGCACTCGCGGAAGGAGAGGCGAGATTGGCTGTTGCGAGAAGGGATGTCTTCTGTGGGCACGGGCGAGCCAGTGCTGGATCTGGGAGACACGGAGAAATTACGGAGCCTTGGGAGGCGGGAGCCCGAGTTGGCATTGGGGGACAAAGAGCTTGAGGAACGGGTAGCCCCGGTGGTATAAGAGGAATGCTTCTTGGCGTAGGGGCTAGGAGTTGTCAAGGTAAAAGGTACAAAGTTATGGCCAGTGTCGAGATCCTTAGTATTAGTAGAGAAATTCCACTTAGGCCGTAAATCGGACGTAGAAGGGGGGCGGGTAAGTCTGCTAGGAGTCTTGGCCGGGTTCGGCTGTGCCAACGCCGCTAATCTACTGGCGCTAGCCTTCTTGACGAGACTGTGTTGGGTAGTCGACGGAAGCGACGAGTAACGACGGTTCTGAGGCATCACGGACACGGTAGTAGCTGCCCGGCTACGCTTAGCGACAGACAGCGGAGTCTTGGGCATGGGGCCCAGTGACGACATAATGATGGAGGAGGGAGGGGAGCTCCCGGGTGTCTCCCGACCGCTGCCGACGGTAGAGGCACGATCAGTGGACACGAAGCTTGAGATTGAGTCACGAAGCTGTTGAGTCTTCATCTCGGTCTGCACCTCCTCCAACTGCACATCCATATCCGCCATCACCAGCTTTAGATCTACCCACTTGGACTGCGTCTCGGCATGAAGACGAAGAATCTCTCCATTGACTGTCAGGCGATCCTTGACTCCCTTGTCAATGATGGATAACACGCGTTCAATAGCTGGGCCGTAGTGTGTCTTCTTGGCTTCATAGCTCTCAATCTTCTTAGAAATGACGGGCTGATTGGTCAAGTGGTAGCCAGCATCAATCGCCTCCTGGAGTTTATCCACAGAGCGATGAACCGACTCATACATCTTCTCGGCTTGTCTACCGGCATTGCGGAACACGGAAATCCAACGGTCCTCACCCAGCTCCTTACGCAGAGACTCTGCGTCATTTTCGAGTTTCTTGTAGCTGCCATCGAGTGCTACTCGTCTCATCTCAAGCTCATCGCAGGCAGTAGGGAAAGAGCTGGACGCCCGATTCTGAAAAACCGATAGTCTCATGGGAAGGAAGTCCAGGGAAGCACGAAGAGGCTGCATGCGAGCAAATAAAGCAAGTAGAGATGAATCGTCCAGAGTCAATGTAGGAGTATTCGGAGACCCAGGGCTCATCGGGAAAGGGGGCATGCTAAATCTGTTCTGGGCACCCAGGCGAGTCGGATTGGGGACCTCTTCGACAATCGTGTCAAGACTATCGGCATCAGTGCCACCCTCGGGGATGGCCAGAGACTGGTGGCGCCGTTCCTCCATCTCAAAGACTAATCGGCTAAGCTCATCCATCTCTTTTTGGATATCGCCCAGCACATTGTTCCAGAGCTCACCCCATTCCATAGCAATTTCCACCTGCTCCTTAACAACCTGTAACGACTTGCGAATTTTGAGCCACTCAGTCAGTATAGCATCCATCTGGACGACGGCCTTTTGCAGGTCATTATGCGATACACTGCCGATATCATCCCGTCGTTGCAGATCCTCGACCGCTGAAATATAAATGTTAATCAACTCCTCGAATCTCATAATCGCCTTTTCTACTTCCTCCAATCCCTCTCTGCCACCCGCCGCTGACCATTCCACGTCATCATCGCTATCCAGACCCTCAATCACCTCGGAAGCTTTGAGAATCCATCCTCTAATCTTCTCAGCAGCATTAATGAGAGCATTGTTGGCAGTATGGGCTGCGGGAATAGCCGCTACCTTTGTTGATAGCGACTCGGCATCCGGTAGCTGAAGCGAAGTAAGCTGCGCCAATTGATTGGTAAACGACGCACGCGAAAGAGTATAAATCGACCCAGCACGGCCGTGGCGTGGCATAAAATATTCGCTATTTATCAAACTAACGGCTGCAGCTGACTGAGCGGACTGCAACGGTGGAGGGTCCTTTGGTCGTGGAGGTGGAGGTGGTCCTGCACGTTGCTCCTCAATTTTCTTGGTGTCGAAATCTGTTTCTATCGACGGTACAATGTCAAGAGGCGACGGAGAATGACGCTCAAAATGTTCATTGACAATTCCAACCGGTACTTTGACGCCTGTTTTGTTTTCTGGGTCTGGCAAACTGTATTTGTTGGTATCCATGTTCAGTGGTTCGGCCAGTTCAACTTCCGGAAGGAGCGACGGGGAATGATGTGGGGCAAGGAAGCTCGAAGAAACCGAGGCGGGAGAGGCAAGACCGGGGTTGAACTCGTCGTGAGTTGGGCTCGGCAGTAGTATTGAGTTGCCGCAATCCGAGGCCGATCTGGTGGATTTTGATGATTCAAATGATGCCTTTCTGGAAATGACGTTGTGCACCGCCGTCGTGATGCCTTTCCACGGTCGGCCACGTCGTTTGACGGACAGATTGGATGCAGAGCCTGTCTGGTGGCTCTCTTCGAATTGGCGGGCCTGGCTTTGCACCAGACCGCCGTTGCGGTCAAGAAGAATAGGAGTAGACGAAGTCGTCTTGTTATTGTTATTGTTTCCCGGAGTCGTGGACCCAAACCCCAGAGCTTTGAGGCGAGTAGCAAGACCCGGAGACGGTTTGCACGTTTGATAGAAGAGCGGCGGTGGAGGTGTAGTTTTGGGAATAGCAGAGTTGTTTGATCTAAGTTTTTGGAAGGATAGTGAAACCGGAGTCGTGTGCGCCGAGGTTTGCGATTGTGATAGAGCTGGCGAGAGTGATGGAGATGATAGCTGCGAAATGCGCACAGACGTGTCTTCAGTTAACTCTGGTAAGAATGGTTTTCTAGTTTGTTGTAGAGTAGTGACTGTCACGTCGTGATTGTTTTGTGATGGTAGTTTTGTATCTAATGAGAGCTCGGATTTGAAATTTTGCGAAAAATTGCTGGCGTTTATTGACTTTTCAGTGGCTCCAGATTGTGTCGTGTCGAGATTGTCCCCAGAATGTGTAATCACTGGTATCGAGGCTTCGGGTGTGGGTTTTTCACAGGCATCAATATTTGACTTTTGTTGATCGGTTGTGGGAAATGTTGCATAAAACGCGATGTCAGATGCAGCTGCGGGTACGGCTATCGGTGCATCCAATGATACTGAGTCGTTGGGCACTTCAGAATTCACTAAAGTCTCGGGATTGGTGATTGGGGACAGTGAGATTTTTATATCAGGGTTGTTTTCTGACGATTTGTCGTGATTGATTCTGGTTTCAGATAAAGCTATCGCAACCGGAGTGGAAGAGGATTCCAGAGTCGTTCCAGAGCCTGATTTGAGATCTGATAGAATGGAAGAAGCAGCAGTGGAGAAAATCAATTCCTTGTCTCGGTCACTTGTATTCGGTGTATTTTGAGTCGTGGGAGCAGCGGTGGGAATTTCTTGTGATAGTTGGTTATCCTCGTGGTGGCTGGTACTAGAGGAGCAGATACTGAAGGGTTCTATTGGTGTGGACAACCCGCTACCATCAATGACGGGCTGCATCATGGCTCCTGTAGCAGCGAAAGCTACCAAAAAAAAAATGCAGTGAAAGCTGTCGAGGTCCTGGGGTCGCAAATTTGACGGGCGATTTCAAGGCAGATCAACCAATCTGTGCTCACTATAGAACCACCGACGACGCGCACGCAGAACAACACAGCAGCTCCGCGATTTTTTTTTTCTCTTCTTGTATCGGCCCCTATTGCTGGATGCAAGCCTGAGGACCCTGTATATATTGTATCCAGAACAGAGACAATGACACGACGATCTTGTTGAGAATTGTGGACAAGTATTGGAGTAAATATGGGTCGGATCAGTTATTGATGCTCAGAGTCGAGCTTGTTCTTCTTTCTTTCTTTATTTCAATCGGTCGGTCTCTCGTGTGGTTGGGAAGGGAGGGAGGACCTAAGGGCTTGAGAGGAGTGGATGTGAACAGGGAGGCCTGGCAGCAGATTGGTTCTCTGCTCTGGTCGCTGGGATTGTTGGTGCCGGATGGCTAGGACGAGCCTCGTATGCGGAGGAAACTTCAAGTTCAATCTATATACAATATATAAGACACAATTCGGCCACAAGGTCAGATAATATTCGACTCAAACAAGCCACTACGGATCATATGATATACAAGTTTACTTACGTGTGAATATATATTATCTAGATATGTATATGTATGTACTCACGTTTGTTCGACCATTCAGGCGCCTGGGCAAGCACAGTGGTGTTCAATGACCCGAGAGCGTACGGCGCAAAAGCTAATTGTTCCTTTTCTTTGCCGATGTTCACCTTCAAGATGCTTCATGAATAGAATCCAATGGCTGTCAATTAGGCGATATATCAAAGTGGCAGTCTTAGTTGAAGATGATGCGCTTTGGTCGGTAGATGCAGCTCTGAAGGAGCTCTGGAGTGTGGATGACCAGTAGGTCAAGGATACAACGGTGCAGTCAATTTGCAGAAGGATCGTGCCAATCAATGCAATTCAAAATGCGGATGCCTGTCTATCTTGTCAAAAAGATTAGAACATGACGAAACGACGTGAAGATTTGGGTGAGATTAGAAAAGAAAAGTTGGTAGTAGTGGCGAGAAAAGATATCAAACAAGAGATGAAGCTAGTGATGAGGTTTACTCATTAATCCAGTTTGATAAGGAGCCAGTGTGAGAAGCCAAACTAAAAGGCCGTGGATTGAGGTCGTCAAGTGGGTAAAATGGTATGAATTATTGTAAATTGAAATTGGTTTTTTTTTTTTTTGCAGTCATTCTTTTTTGTGGAAACAGCCAGAATATCGGGCTATGATTCAGAAAATGAGTAATTGCATGTGACTGAAACTTGTGACTGCCGGGTCATATCATACACCTGCAAAAAGATAGAAAAAAAAAAGTCAAGGCCGGACGAGGAGGTCAATATCGAGTGACAAATACTTGCAAGTCTATTCACATGCAAACAGATTCGTTTGTCTCTTAATGATTGCTTTGTTGATTCGGTGGGGCCAGGCATTATGGGATTATCCTCAAACAGCTAAACATACCGACTTGTAACTCGAAAGGTTTGGACAGCTACCAGGTTCACTGTTCTTGTCATGAACTGGAGCTATGACGTCTATCTGGGAAGAGGCTCTTGAAGTCTAAATTGTTCAAAATATCAAGGTGAAAACCGTCCGTGTGTTTCATGCTCTTTGTTTCTTATGTTTTTGTTGTCCGAACCGATTGCTTAGGGTTATGAAAAGTAGAACTTCCTAGTATGTAGACACGAGGCATCCCAGAAAACGAGATTGATAACCAAAGGTTCGGAAAGACTTTAACATACTTCAAGAGAAAATGGAACTGTTTGGATTATTTTTGTAGATACAACCTGGTAAACTAGAAATTTATGTGTAGGTATACAAACTATTATCTAGAAGCTATGTACCCGTAATTGTCACTCTATATCACCATTTGTATCGTGGGATTACAAGGGAGGTCAAAATCGAGGTGAAATTACTGTGTATCAGTGATTATTTGAGGCTTGCGGATGGAGGGTGTAAATCAAATAATATTGATGCGCGAGACTCTGTGAGGGTGACAACATCTACAACAGGCACTGACTACTGGTTTGTTTTCTACAGGTCAGTCGTGAATACTTGAATGAATAGAAGCCACAAAGTATCCACCTATTGTTCGATATACCTATACATGGACATGTTGTATTTATTATTGTTTATTATTGTCGCCATAGACGGTCAATCCAACCAAGGGAAAACAACACACTCAAAAGAGTATTCAACAATTGCCATCTAGTGTTGACCTAGGGATGACAACCAAGACTGGATATGAAAAAAAAAGATATCTATGATATCATTTCCGTGTACAGTATGCCAACTAATCCTCGCAAATTTGATAGTTATGTAAGTTATGGTTTTTGAAGGGTTGCATCTTAGCTTGATGTGGATGAAATGTCGATCAATATTTGCCTAAATTCTATATTTCCATATTTACTACATTTCAACAGGTTAGAAGAATTAGGGTTATTCATAACTTGACCAAACCCTGGTCTGCCATACATGTTCTATTCCAGTTCTACCTATAAACCACCACCATTTTCCAAGTTCGTCTTCCCCCATCTTAACCTACAGCCTCCCCGCGACGTGACGAACTATTTTCAGTTCTTGAGCCCTTCCACCCCCCCTCCCCCTCGGCAGATCCTGCATATCTCTATTTCTTGCTTTTGAATATGTAACCTTTATTCCTTTTGCTGCAAACACTATAAAAGTCAATAAAATGGACTGACTATACACAAGGGTTTAAATTGGAATGGACAAGGGTTTAGAGTGGTTTATCTGCGGGCAGAAGGTGATGGGGGCCGTTCATTTAGAGAGAAACTATTGCTTATTTGGATTTATGAGATGGTGGGTGAGATTGTATTTAATTTGATAGGGGATGGAAAGTGAGTAGGTGGTTTGGACAGGTGGTTGTTGTTGGCTGATGCGCAGAATGCGTCGGCGACGGGTTTCGGGCGTGGAATATCTTTCGACGGGAGATGATAGACACAAATATGTGTGTACAGGCTATTTGAATGGATGCCATCTAGAAATAGGAAATATTGAGGTTTATAACATGTGTCTTCAAATCCCTAGAGGGCTGTGATGTCAGGGTCAATATCCAACCGAGATCATCATGTTATCCAAGAAAAAACAAGTACGAACATGTCGTACGTAGAATGTTGTTGTGACCACTTCAACACTAATATCATGTAGAGTCCTAAGGTCGATTCAGGTTAGTCTGGCCTCTGATTGTGACATAAGCCATCACACAGCCTGTAGATTTATAACTGGTTTAGTTTCTATTATCCATTCCTTCCACCATCTACGCAAAGTCATGCACCTGACTAATTCACTAGTTTTCTATGAGTTCAAAAGTATCTGAACATTTTGTATTGTAGTCTTATATACAATAGTCAAGGGAATGTCCTCTTGGGGATATTGGGTGTGACGTGACACAACATATGTATGTAAAAGACTCGGGAGCTCGGGAGGAGCTTTGTAGATGAAATGAGTAATTGATAGTTGATACAGAGAAGATGGGATTTCTTATCATCTGAACTGCGGATATTTGGATGAGGGAAGTTGAAGTTGTAGGGAGGTCCCTTGGTCCAAGGGCAAAAGAATGTATGATTTAACGATGGATTAGCGCTATACGCAATTATCAGTAAATATCTATAACTGGAGAGCCGGTGATTGTTGGCATCATAAGTAGGGTTCACACTACGTATAGAATCCAAAAGAATGCGTCATAGACATGTTCCACTGGAAACCTCCGAATAATAACCTGTTGTCTCATTTGATATGTTTGACACGGGCCTGTCCATAATTTCAACAAAACATGATGACTAAGAACAACATGGCTGGATTTGAAAGACAGCTTCTCTTCACTGATGTTGACTTGACTGGGAAAGATATTGAGGGAAGCGCTCGTGCCAAGAATTCTCCTTTAACTCAACTAACCCATGATCGCCCCTTCTACCAGGGCCCCGGATACCGTGAGTCTGGAAACCTGGACTTTCCGGTCTGAATCTCAATTAGATAATAATCTAAAATATTGATTTAAATTTGAGTACAGTTGAATCATTATCTGTGTGCAGTAACTCTCTAGCACAACATCGGCGGTATGCGTGGGCCTCTCTCCAATTTGTATCAGGATACCTGCAACCTGACACTCTTGTGACCTGAGGCCTAAGGTCCACTGTCATCCCGCAGAGCTATTCGCTAACTGTTTACTTTTGAGTTGGTGTAGGATTGAAGTTTCGAATTGTTTACTTTGGGGCTGGTTGGCATGGATTTATGTGTTCCTTTTTCAAGCAACGTGAATCCTCCCTTCGCATTGAATGTTTTATCTGCGGGAGCTCTGTAACCACTATCAGAATACGTGACGGAAACGTGGAGATGGAACCGAGAAGTTGAGAGTTGCGACTATTGAAGCTTTGCTTTATACAAATAAGTATGTATATATATTTATATAGTTGATATTTTTCCTGAAAAAGCTCATTTCAGCCTTGGTATTTATATTCTTTCATATTCGATCAAGCTCAATATTTTACACTCGACATTGTCTTAACATCGTCAACTGTAATTCGTCCCCTGTCCGCTTCTCTTTGTCCTGTCCCAATTCCCTCCTTTGCTGGTCTCTTCAACTCATTTTCTTCCTTCTCTTTGCCTTCGCTTGATCTCCTCGTCTCCGATCACAAGCCACCAATCTGCCCATAATCTTTCACCTTTCAAATAAATAAACACCATTCGTCCACTGTCCAGATACGCCAACCACCCTTGATCCGGACTGTTCTCAGCTCTAGGAGCCACCATCGTGTTCTAGCGAGCCCTGGAGGAGCGTCCTGTGCGCTGCTATTGCTACCGTTCTGGCGTGCCCTGGAATCACCTACAGCAATAGCGCAGCGAAGGCCCAACGCCAGTGACGGCTGCCATTTCTCAGCGCACCAACAGAGACCTAAACTCGAAACACCCCCGCTACAAAACCTTCTGTAACACACTGGTTCCCACCACCCCCCCCGTCAGCTGCCCTTGCCCCCCTCCCCCCAAAAAGCCCAGGCGCACCAATTATTGCCGTCATTATCCCATCAACTCACCCACGACAACCTGTGCACGACAACCAACCACGCAACCGCCAACGTAACCCGGTGCCTCCTCTTCTCTTCTCTCTCTCTTTCTCACAGTCTCCCCCAAATCCCTTCTTCCCATTTTCTATATCCGCACTTTCCCTCTGTCCTCCACCTCCCATCTGACAATCATCCACGATGAGCTCATCGTCGTCCACCTCCACCAAACTCCCACCGCCCGCCATCCGCCGTGCATCCCCTTCTCACCTCCGTGACCTCACCCTGAACCTCACCGACGCTCCCGACATCAAGACGCCCACGTCGCCCGCCCTCCAAAGCGCCGCCGCCTCCCTGGCGATGTCCCGTAGCCTCTCCGAGGTCTCCCTCATCTCTGCCGCCGAACAAGCCGCCGTCGCCAACGCCGCCATCACCCTCAGTCGCCAGTCCGCCGAAAGCTTCCAGTCTTCGCGCATCAGTGACGTCAGCTTCAACACCTCCGCATCCCTTGCTAGCCAGCAGACTGCCTCGTCCGTGGCCCCGTCATCGTCCACCGACGGTACCGAGCCGTTTCCCACCACAGAAGACCACAGCACTCATACTCACGACGACGACGAACTCGACGCTGAATTCGACGCTGAAAACACCATAATGGGCCCCGACGGCAAGCACATGCCCAAGCGCCGTGGCTACATGCGGCCACAGGGCACCAACTTTGCCGCCAGCGCTCGCCATCGCGAGAGTGTCCTCAGCCTGGGCAGCATTGCGCATATCCAGCACTACTTTGCGCGTACTGGTCTTCTCGACGGCAAGGGCGCCCAGTTTGCCCGCAAGAACAAGCACCAAAGAGCGACTCTCGACATGTCCGGGCTCATGTCTCCACTGCGGAGCCCCAGTCTGGAGGCGCTGGATGACGACGGGGCCAAGACCCGCCACCTCAGCATGATGTTTGGCGGACCGGCGGAGCAGCAGATGTACGTGGGTTCGGCGATGCCCCAACGCTATTTCGAAGAACCACTCGACCGCTCATCATCAAGTATGCGCCGCTCCAAATCTCGCGCTTCCCGCACATCCTCCAACCGCTCTGACTCCGACGACGAAGACGGAGGTGAGACCTCCACTCTCTACTCCGAAGACTATGAAGACGACATTGACATGCTCCCGCCCACTGTCAGCACCTTCAAAACCACTGAAAAACACATTCCGCCACCTCCGACCATTGCCGAACTTAAACGTGACCTCCGGGCCGCCCTTAACGCCGCAACAGCTGCTCTTGAAGACGCCCTTGCCCACAAGACTGGAGGCTCCCCACGTAAAAACAGTATTACTGCCACCACTCCGGCGCGCGTCGATTCACAATCATGGTACGAAGTCCAGGGCATCCACATCTTGGACGTCATGACCATGGCCATCCGCGCCGCCAAGGTTTACTACATTTCCCACGAGCACCCCGAGCGCCTCGATTCCATCCGCCCTGAGCGTGAAGTTCGCACAGAGCTCTTGTCAGTCCTTGAGTGCCTGCGGCAAATGGCCACCCGGGAATTCAAAGGCGGCATCAAAGAAACCGAGCTGGGTGTGCTGGCCGGGTGGATCGCCGGTGTCTCGGCAATGCTCCGGCGCGACGAGCAACTCGAAGCCAAAGAAAAGGCTGAACAACGAACCTGGGCCTGGCTCAACGCTCCCGCCTCCGAATGGAAAGGCCGCGAAATTGAGCGGGAGCTTGCCTTCCTCCACAGCATGTGCCCCGAGGCCGCCGCTGATATCCCTCCGTACGCACCGCTCCCTGAGGACCTCTCGACCATCTCCCTGCCCACCCCGTTCCTCGCCGCCTTCCAAAACGGCCTGAAGCTTGTCCAATTCCACAACGCGGCTGTGCGGAAAAGCCGCCGGCGCTTCGGCGCCATCGCCGCGTACCACAAGGACACACAGAAGCCGTATCGAGCGGCGGACAACATTCGCTTCTGGGCCAAGGCGGCCGAGTTGCGGTGGGAGTTGCCGTTGAAGGTGGATGCGTTAGCGGTGGTGTATAGTGCGAGGCCGGAGGCGTGGAAGGAGTTTCATACGGCGATTTTTAAGTGGTGTCGGCGGGTGCGGGAGGAAATTACGGGAGATTTGAAGGAGGAGGAGGAGGGGGCGGAGGCAAAGACAGAGAAGGTGGGGACCCTTTAGAATTGGGTTAAGAAGAGGACGGGCGCAGCCTTTTTCTGTTTGTATTTGTTGTGGCACAAAGAGGAGGAGGCGCGCGCGTTTGTTTTGACCTCTTTGTTTTTTACATCTCCGGGAACTCTCTTCGGCTTCCTGCTTCTGTTTTTTTGCATCCGGGTTTTATTCCTCCGTGTGCTATGTAACGATTCATGTCTACTTTTGCGCATTTCATTAACACCTTCATCATCCATCATCTATATATCCATCCACTTAATCACCGGGACGGCTCGTCTTACCTATATCGGCAAAGAAACAAAAAAAAAATGACCCGCCATCTCATCATTTTCATATCCTTTTTGCTTCTCCCATCGTCATTATTCACCGCGGCGATCTCACCTAAAATCAAGATTCCTCTTTAACATTGCCCGTCTCCTTACATTTTATTCACCCGCTGCCCAGTTTTTCTTTTTTTTCGTTACTATATATCCCCTGATTTTCCTGCTTCATTTCATTTCATTGTACATAGCATCACTGTTTATCCATCTACATAGTCTTCTAATTCCCCTCTTCGTTTTTTTTTCTTATATCTTTTCCCCTTGTTTCCAAATTTCCTTTGTAAGTCACACGGCAAGGTCCCCCGTGCCGTCCATCCACCTTGTCCTGTTTGGTCCGCTGGATGAGTGCCGGGTTATATATTATATATTTATTTAGTAGTTATTATTTGTCCTTGTTTATTCCTAGGCGGATATGGACACCAAGGAACAGTTGATTTGGAAAGTAGAGATTAGGAGGCTTTGATAGCCTACAATTCAAATAGACAATCTGAGAAATATATAGTAAACATATAATGTACTTGGCCCTTTGTAAACATGTCTATGGTGAGAATCACTAAAACTGTGTGGACACATTAAACAAAAGCCATCATTGAATGCAAAGAGAAATGCAATGTATCGAGGTATCATCAAACATAAACAGAAGACCTAAACCCCATTCTATCCCTCCACACCCCGCCACTCTTACATCGGCATAGCCATGATGCCTCCACCACCTCCACCCCTACTTCCACTACCGCTCCCTCCCGATCTCCCCGCCTTAGAGCTACCCCCAAAATTCCTCCTTGCCCCACCTCCACTCGCTTTACTCACACCCCCGCCACTCCGCCTCCCCGAAAATCCAGAGCCACTACCTTTCCGGGATTTAACCCTACTCCCCTTCCCCTTATACCCTGACTTCTTCCACTCTCCACTGCGAGTCGACGACCCATTCGGCTCTGCTGACCTAGCAGATTGACTATTGGATCGCTTGTCCAGCTTTGAGTAGAAAGCGGCGATTTCGGGCGAAAGGACTCGTTGGGTGGGTGGGGATGCGGGCGACTGCATTGCGTTTTGGAAGAAGCGGGAGTCTTCGGCTTCCGAGGCGTAGTCATCATCGCTAATGAGGTCTACAACAGAATTGGAGTCGGGGACGTCAGCACCGCTCATCATATCGCGGTATTGTTGATGGTAGCGGCGGAGGAGAGGCAGGAAATGGCTGCCGTAATTGCGAACTTTGGACGCTTCGATGCCGGGGATGCGCTCCACGAGGTCGATCGAGGTGGTCCATTTGGAGGCCATCTCGCGCAATACACCCTCTTTGAAGATGGGCCGCTTGAGGTTTTTCTTTTCGCGGAGCTCTTCCTCTAACCGTTGGGCTTCTTCCACAAATGCAGCAATGATGTCTTCATGGATAGGGTCAACCTCGGTCATCTGAGTTGACAAGGCAACATTTTTGCGAGACTTTGCCCTGGGCTCGAACCCATCATCCTCATCATCATAATCTACCACGAAGTTATCACGAGTGTAACCATGGCGAGTGCGATTGACGGGACCTTCATCCTCGTTATCACTCGCCATCATCCACTCGTCAGACCCTGGCTTTGGTTTGCCATTGCCACGAACCGGTGATGAGATGAGCGTTGAAGTCAGCTCCGGCTTAGAGCGGCTGCGCTTCTTGCCGGCATTGAAGTATTTGTCAATCTGACCATTCTTGCCGCTGTCCAGAGCTAACATAAGTTTCTTTTTACCACTTGTGAATGCTGAGGCGTTGGGTCCGAGCTATGTTATCGTCAGTACATCAGATATATGCCGAACCAAGATACCAAGAAATCCTTACCTGTAGGTAGTCGATCACAAAGCCAGCTACTGGATCTAACTTTTGTGTCGTTACCAACGCCCTTTCAGCCGTCAGCTTATCAATAATGCGTTCTACATGCCCCTTTTTCATGCCCTGTGCCATCTTGTCGTATTTGTCGATGGCTCGACAGTTGCCTAACTTATCAAGCTTACTACGCCATCCTAACAAAAAGTCGGCACACTGAGCAATTGTCAACATATCAGGCTTGGCCTTGATGATGTTGATGGCAGCCACAGCAATATCACTAAAGTCGTCCTGATCCGTGACTGGGTTTTTCATTCGGCAGTTATCGCAGTTCCCGCGGCAATCAGCAGGGTCAAACTCCTCGTCAAAGTAACGAAGAACCTCGACACGACGACAATCCGTTTTGTTTTCGCAGTAATCGACCACACGATTTAACATGGCCAATTGTCGATCGATTTGTTCTTGTGGAGGTTTCGGCCTGTCCACTTGTTTCTTGCCTTTCCCAGGTGGACCTCCCATTTCGCCTTTGATCATCTTCCGCATAGTGTTTACATCTACTCCATTGTAGAATGCATAACACTTCGAAGGCTTGCCATCACGCCCAGCACGTCCAGTCTCCTGATAGTACCCCTCAAGACTCTTTGGAATTGCAAAATGAATGACAAACCGTACATCAGGCTTGTCAATCCCCATACCAAAGGCAATGGTGGCAACGACAATATCGATTTTGCCACATTGCCAGTCTCGTTGGACTCTGATCTTGTCCTGGTTGTTGATAGAGGCATGATAGTGATCTGCTGAGATTCCTTCTTTGCGGAGCTTCAGGGCCTGCTCCTCGGCAGTTCGCTGAGACAAAGTATAGATGATGCCTGATTGTCCGCGATGCTCGCGAATAATCTCAAGCATATCATCAAAGACGTTCTTTGTCTTACGACGAACCTCATAGTAGAGGTTGGTCCGATTAAAACTTTGCGCAAATGTCGGACAGTCAGAAGAGAACCTGAGAACATGTTTGATATCCATGATAACATTGCTGGTGGCGGTCGCAGTCAAAGCAATAAACGGAATACCCGGAAAGTTGGTTCGGGTCTCTCCGATACCCTTGTAATCAGGACGGAAATCATGACCCCATTGACTGACACAGTGAGCCTCGTCAATAACAAAACGAGCCAGCTTGTTTCTTCGATACAGGCTCATCAGGGCATTCTGGAACTTTCTACTCATGCTGAGCATCTCAGGCGTGCTATACAGAATTTCGATAAAATGATCTGAATTCCGCTCTTCCAACTGGTTTAGAACTTCCTGTTTGCTTTGCACATCAAGATCACCACTGAATTTGACGGCCAGTATGTTCAATTTACGCAAATGATCAACCTGGTCATGCATCAAACTGAGTAACGGCGAAATGACAACAGTAATGCCCTTAGTCTTTCCACTCTTGATCATTGCAGGAAGTTGATAGCACAAAGATTTACCACCACCAGTAGGCATCAAAACGAAGGCATCCTTGCCAGCCAGTGTAGCATTGATAGTCTCTAGTTGGTTGGGTCGAAACGACCTCATCCGGAAACGCTCTTTTAGAGTTTTTTTGACATCCGCTGACCATGGGAAGCACATTTGCTCAGGTGGCCAGGGATTCACCTTCTGCTCGGTGGCAGCTTTTCGTTTCTCAAGTTTCCCGGGTGTCTGAAACAGCTTTGGGGCACCAGCATTCCCAGATGTGGATACCAGAGTACTCCGACCAGATGGCCCCATGGTAGCCTCGAAATTGTCAACCAGTCCAATCAAGTCATCATCAAGAGCGTCATCAAAATCTTCCAATGGATCTGAATCTAACTGTCGAGAGGAAGACTGGGCCAACTTTGAAGTGGGGGTTTTGGTTACTAGTTGGCAGTTAAACGATGACGCAATTGATGTTGACGGTCCAGCAGCTGAATGTGACTTTGAGAAGGTCTCCTCCGCATCCAGGTGTTGAAACAGTTCTTCGTCATCAATATCATCACTCAAAGCAATTGGAGACATTGGTCTGGTTCCAGTAGATTTGGACGGAGGGGGCACCCGAGGCAGTGGAGTATTGGACTGATTGGATATTGGGCGAGTTTGAGATGATTGGAAGCCGGTGTTGCTGGGAGGAGCAGCAGAGGGCTGTGTGGGGGGCAGCAAAGGAGGAACTTTTGATTCAATTACCATACTCTCTCGATGCTGTGCTTCCTTTTGCCGAACAGTTTCATCTGTAACACAACTTTTTGACAGAGCCTGGCAAAACTTAACTTTTATGGCCTCCCGAAACTCTTCCAGGTGATCTAACCGAGCTTCATCTTCATCGGTAGTGATACCTTCCGCGAACGCTTTGCTGACTTGTTCCATGAGATGTTCTTGCTCGTCAGCCACGTTCTTGTAGCGATCTAGAATTGCGAAAAGATCATCAACTTCTTTGACTTGGTTCGATAATTTTGCTCGTTCGTTCTTGAGCTTCTCACGCGCCACCTTTGGATCCACAGAAGACTTTGGATTCCTACGAAGTGTAAGTTCGTACTCCTTGATCAACTGTGCCAAGGAAGCCTGAAAGTCCTCCTTGATCATCTTCAAAAGTTCTGGATTCTCCAAAACAGTGAGTCCGATACTAGTAGTTGATCTTTTTGGTAAAGTTTCGACATCAGCTGTGGGTGGTATTTCCGGCTGCATAGGAACCAACGATGAAGGGGGAGGATCCATTGTTCCCGGTATTATATTTGAAGTCTGGACCTCGGCAATCACGCTGTCTTCCATCGATGTGTCATAAACACTGATGTGGGAAGTCTCAGCTATCATCGATGGTGATGATTTGGTGCGATTTAATGTAGGTTTTGGTGGAGGCAATATGGATACTGGCGAAGCTCGCGCACTGTCAGGCATCTCCGGATCTTCGTAATCATCTTCAGAGTCTTCTATGATTTGTGTAGCTGGTCGAGATGATTGTGAGAATGGTGAAGGCCGTGGCGCTTCGTTTGTGATGTCACTCAGGACCTTTGGTGACGATACTTTATCTGGGGTAGCCAAGCGTTTACGACTTGGACTCGAAATAATGTCCAACTTCTTCTTTAAAGGCGTCTTCAAAGGTGGAAGGTCAGACAGCTTCGATCGTGAAGGCGTAATTTGGGAATCTGCCTGACATTGTAGTAGCTTGGATCTTTTGCCACTACGGGCCAACGTTGAAGAAGTTTTTTCAGTCTTTATTGATGAAGATGGTGTACTTTTGACCGTCGAGGTTTTGGTTTTTCGCGTGGATGGTGGTGGGGCAATGCCAAGAACATCGTATACATCCGGGTATTCGTCATCCAAGTCTTTGGCCACATTCTGGCTGATATCTTGACTCTTTCGTTTCTTAGATGCTGACGATGGTGTCTCTGACTTCACTGCAGCTACGGACTGTAGCGATGATGTAGGTGGATGAGGGGCAGGTGCTGATTGTAACGCATGAGCCTCATTCCATAGAAGCTGCTCCTCACTAAATTTAAAGTCTTCGTCAGAAACTTCAAAGTCATCCAACGCCAGTTTTAGATCTTCCTCGTTATCGAAATGCGACGTCGGTAGTGGTAAGGTGGGTTTTGTTTGAGCTATTGGATGTTAGACATTACATGACAATGATGCAGAAAGTTCTGCAGAAAGGACTCAGAAAGGACTTGATCTCACAATTGATTTTTGATGCAGCCTGAGATGCAAACACCTGGCCAAATCTCCCCATGGCAGGTCTTGGACATGCATTCGTTTTTGTTTCTGATATACCACTTCGCAATAGTGGCAATGATGGAGGTGCTGTTTTTACCACCACTGTAGAAGACTTTTCCAGTTTTCGTGGTGATAATCTCGTTGGCAAATTATATATGACTTTCAAATCATTGTCAATGTCGTAGTTATCCTCTTTTCGACTTGATGATGGCGTCGTTGGCCCTTTGAACAATGTGCTTCGTTCAATGATATGTGTGGCATTGATCGGCAAAGATTGGGTTTGCTTCGGTGGTGGTCGGACAATTGTCGCCGCAGGTGTGGAAACCGGGGCCGAGAGGTCGGAGGGGACAGGCGGGGCAAATTTGGTCAAGGACCCGGGGAGCACACAGGTGGGGTTTTGCTTTAGCCACTTTAGTTGCTCGTTGAGGTTATTCTTAGTCATCTGGCTGCTTGTAGCCTCGGCTCCTCGGGGACCAGTGACCGTTCAAGCAGGTTCGAGGGCCGTATCAAAATCTTTCGTGGGGGGGGGGGGTATCTTCAGCGCAATATAAACAGTTCCCAGGACTTTGTCGCGAAGAACATTGGGAGTATAAGTGGAAAATGGAGGATTAATTGGTCTAATGACAGATTACAAAACAAGTACAGGTGCAATAGTAGATGGCATCAAAAATGCGATGATCGTTATGGTAGAAATTGCAGTCACTTTGGTCAGTAGTTGCCTAGTTCTTTAGCAATATTCAACTTCCATCACAAACCGTCGTTGCGATGTTCGTCAACCCTAGTTCCTGGCTCACGCGTGGGCGCGTTATTCGGGTGAAAATACTTTAATCATCGAACGTAGTCACGTGATTCCGCGAGTTCTGTTAGGGTTGTGAATAAAGGCCTCATAGGGTTATATTATATTCAGATTGAATGTGATACTTAGTTAGAGGCTCTCCATAACAAGACAACTTCAAGATCAAAATCAAGAAGTGCTAATATGGGAGATTTGTGGTCCATTTGTGGTAAACCCAAAAAGGGTGTAAGCTCAATACGACAGACAAGTTGATGACCTCATAAGTCGCCTTTCATACCCGACATCCGAGAAGGGTGATGAAACACCAACCTGTTCTCTTAGACTTAAACATCGTGAGACTTCAGAAACTTGAATTAGGCTGTAAGTATCGTTCAGTAATTTGCAGTCCATGAACTACGTGCGATTCGTGAGACGCTGGTTTTTGTTTTACGTAGGCGATACAAAACTTGGGAAGTATCTGAAGACTCAGAATGCAAAGCTTATTAATAGGAAATGTGAACTATATCACGCACAACACATGGTGTTTTTAACCACGAGAGCAATAATAATGACATGACTTGTACACCATCTACCTTTCTGCTCTCTCATGAAAGATGATGGGTGGATGGAATTGACATGTTACACCGCTGTATATACATCAACCAACGTTCAAAGATACTCAGATTCCCCCGATGATCTTACAGCCAAAAATAACTTGACGAGGCTCAAAAAAATACCGGTGAGGGAGCCGATCCGATCTTCGCCATACAAGCTACAGATCATGTCTCTACCACAACCTCTACGTCATGATGCTTGGTAAGTCCCAGTGACGTCGTGTTTTGTGCGATCGAAGATAATCCTTCGAACCAGTCGTGAACGTTGCGCTGGGTACAATTTGCCAGGTTTATGAAATTTCGATTTGCAAGACATGGAACCTGAAGCCAGGATTGAAGGTACGGAATACGAGTATCCTGCGTCATCGAGTTAATGGAGGTGTGTGTATAAAAAATAACAGTTTGATCGTCTCAGTGTACGACATCTGTAAATCCCACTTGTGAAGCCAGATCTTATGGAAATGGTCAACTTGTCAAGAGTTCTGTAACAATCTGGTTGTGATACAGACACTCCAAAAGCCATCAGCCAGCATTTGTCAAACCGCCATCCGGCGCTAACCCCACCGCAAAGTTGGTGGTGTGCATCTTACAGCCGAACACCATTGCAACTGTCTTGGTAACAGGATCAAATTACCGTTTACATGAAAAGAGCTATTTAGAAGCCAGTGTCTCTTGATATTTATATTTGGCTAGCTGACACAGGATGTTGTTACTTGACGACACTAGTTTCTAGATATTGGCTTGAACCCATTAAGACAGTTCCCCCGAGAGCTAAAGCCTCCTATGTTAAAATAAGCATGACATTTCAAGCTATAAACTGCCCTCTGAAAGGGCAATGTATAGTGTTCCCATTTTATTGGATCAGCAACATGCAAGACATGTTTGTCAGAAATCTAAAATAGCCAATCCTGCGATGCATAACAGAAACATTATAATCTCATGTTGCCTAGCATACTAATGTACGATCGGACGTAATGTCTGAGAAAGAAAAAGAAAAAATCACATGCAACATCCCGTCCGGTACCTGCATTTGAGGCGTTCTATACAGATGTTCCCACCACTATGTCCTTACATTAGTGACAAACCAGGCAAGACTGCAGACACAATAACAGAACCATACGTTATAAAGGCTACAGGTGATTATATTTAGTAGTGTTTGGTGCAAAGGATCGGTACAGTGTCGCAGATATATTACCTCATAATCAAGTCAAATTATTGCCCGTGATTCTGATATTGCAAAATTGAAAAAATTGAAAAAATCATGTGCTCCGGACATCTCATGCAGATACATTTAGAGTAGAGCGTGGTATCAAAAACAACTCTAAATAGGCATAATTGATCTGCGAACACACCATAAATTTCCACCACACATGCTGCAATTTTAGGATTTGGCTTTTTCTTAACACTGAAAGAAGGGTGTAAAAGAGGTTGGTGTTCCTGGAAAGGGTCCTCATGCGGCACAGAATGGTTCTACCGAAAAAGGATACAGAATGTCTCGAGTCTCTGAAGGTGCTGAACAAGGATGAGCACGGTGTTCAAACACAGTGAAGTTTCAATATCCGAGAATCGTAGAATGCCAAGTCACGAAATACGAAAGAAAAAGTTTCAACGCGAATGAATTTTTTACAATGCAGACAAAAATCAAAGTCGATCGTGGGAATCAATATCTTTCTAACAGGGACCGGATAAACCTAAAAAAAAAAAACTACCATTGTGACCTTCCAAATATCCAAAGCCATGGAAAGCGTCAATTTCTCAGATGCAAGCACAATAATATTACCACGAAGATATAAATATTCAATATATTATCGCAATGCGCTTAGAAAGCAAGGGCGATGGCACCAGCTAGAAGGGCCAGGGGAGCGACAACGCCAGCAGCACCCGCGGTGACGGTGGAGTTACCAGAAGCAACACCAGTAGGAGAAGCAGCACCACCTGTAGCCTTGCCGGTACCCTTAGCAGTAGACAGGGTAGTCTTGACAGCGTTGGTGGCAGCAGCAGCACCAGAGACAGGCTCCGGGAGGTCAGTGTTGGGGGCAGTGGTGTTGGCGAAGTGGGCGGAGGTCAGAACGGCGGAAGAGGTGGCGACGGCCTTCTCGACGGCGACGGAGGTGGAATCAGCAGCAGCAGTGGTAGAGGCAGCGCCAGCGGCGGAGGTGGAGGCTGCGGATGAAGAAGCACCGCCGAAGGTGATGGAAAAAGGGTTGGAGTACTGAAAGATTGAGGCGTCCTTGTCAAGGTACAGCTTGAAGCCGTAGGTGTTGGCCTGCTCCAGAGAAGCGGGGATGGTCCAGACGTAAGAGCCGTCGAAGGACTTGACGTTCTCTGTTAAGTCAAGTGGTTAGTATGTGTGGATGTTGAGAGGTATGGTTCAAGCGGGAATAAGCACCACTTACTGGCAACCTCAGTGGAGGAGATCTGGAGGGTAGTGTTGCTGGTACCGGCAAGAAGCTGAATAGAAACGGTATCGGCATTGTATGTGGCATCGGGAGTCCACTGGATGGTGTAGGAAGAGCCGGCAGTCAGCACCTCACCACGAGTGGGAGCGGTAATGGTATCGAAGCCCCAGGTCTGAGCCATGGCAGCGCCCAGAAGGGTAGCAAGAGTTATCAGAGAGTATTGCATCTTGAAGTTATTGATAATAGAGTAAAAAGAAGCAAATAAAATAACGTAGATCTGTTACTGAAGAGTAAAGAACGACTTGAGAAGTTTAAAAGAACGAAAGGAGCGACTTAAATATATAAGATGTGGAACACAATGGATCTGGAGAAGAGATGGAACGAGAAGTACGGTTTCAAGCAGAAGGAGAGCATCTTTTTATAAAAATATCTGGAAACCACGGTGGGAAGTGGACTCACGCCCAATCGCCAAGAATACATCCCACCTCCAGGAGATCTGTAACTTG
This sequence comes from Ambrosiella beaveri, assembly GCA_030294605.1. Taxonomy (NCBI): domain Eukaryota; kingdom Fungi; phylum Ascomycota; class Sordariomycetes; order Microascales; family Ceratocystidaceae; genus Ambrosiella; species Ambrosiella beaveri. The sequence continues at coordinate 107,291 of JARQWA010000067.1, forward strand.
GAACTTGGGCCGGATGAGCAGCGTCCTAGGCGAAGAATGAGCCATAAGCCATGACTTGGCCCAGGGTCCCTGTGGCCAAGACTCCCAGATTTTTTTCAACATACCAATGTGCAGCGAAGACACAAAGCGTGCGAGGAAGAAGGGAGGGTGGGAAAACAAGAGGGACAAGAGAAGATCAGGGGGGGGGTGGGAAAGCGTGTAGTTACATGCCCTCCCTTCACTCGTTACCCTCATTGGTTGCTATCCCTGATAAGCCTTACACAGCCATGACGATATTATGGATACTGAATCATGAACACATGTATTGGATCAAGTCATATCTATTCACTGTTGTGGGAAAAGCAGTTCAAGATTGAGGGCAGAAGTCGAGTCTCACGATGTGTAACCTGATCCGTGGAATCGTGAACTTGGATGGAGAAATATTAACTGGTAAATGGCCAAGGTGTACGTGTATAGGCCTGAGAAAAAAATACAAGCAAGTCAACAATCAAGAATTTCATGCCATTGAATGTCTATGCACACCGAAATTTCAGCAGCAAACCACTCAAGCTAGTAACATCCACACGTAACAGGCGTTGAGATTACTGGAAACGATATCCATCGTTGCCTGGGTCCCTCTTTATAAATCAAAGAGAAAGTCTCAATATGCAACGGAATCTGTTGGTATTGACTGTTTGATTCTATTTATTTATTTTTTATTTTTTAAAAAAAATCAATGGCACTGAAATGCAAATACTTTGTCATGAGTGTACATTGTGCCGATTTTCTTCCATCTGATTGACGTTTAGCTCACATGCCAGAAAGGGCCCCAAATCTGATGCTAATTGCTTGTTTTGGCGAGCTCGTTATTTGTTGACGTGTAAATCTTAGCCACATTGCAGCACATTGTAGTCTAACGCTAACTTCATCCCCAGTGTCCCTTTTATACCAGGAAATTCAAAGGACAGCCAACAGGGTTAACACAAACTCTGAAAAATATCTTCCCGAAGCCCTTCAAGGTTCCGGGCAAAACCAATAAGCCCACTTTCTCTTGCATTGACCCCTAGGGCTAAGTTTGATCGAGCATGAGGAGCAATTCTTTCTCGGCCAACATAGGATTTTGTACCTTTTTGGTGTAAGATGCGCGGCGGGGTACTTGTGACAGGGGCGTATGCAGTTAAGATGACCAATCGCGGCTGTGGCAGAGTTTAATTCGCGGGGCCTCATCAAGTTATATGGGACTTGGAGGACAGGACGGAGATGCATCATGTTCGTGATGGACAATGCTCGATTTTTTGATATAATGATGACAATTCAAAATTACCAGAAATCATGAAAGAAACGCCCCTTTGTACGTCAAGACAGACCTATCCTGCTCTAGCCCAAAAGCAAATAGCACATTCATCTAAATACCCTCATTCATCATCTCATTCGCCGTCCTGCATGCATGCTGACAACAGCTATCTGCACTTTGAAGTCAAAATAACTCTCCTTTCATACATATTTTCTCCATATTACAGTCTAGCACACATTGCAAACTGACGGCACCATCAGCACCTTGAATGGTGCTGGCTTAAACGCTGTACTTTTTTCATGCCCCACCTCCTATCATTGTGTTATTTCGCAGCATGCTTCCCGATCAAGCTAGATTGGTCTTGCATGTTGCAATGATCCATTGCTCGCTTGAACGCTTTCATTTGCTCTCTGCTTATTGTCGACGTTTGCTAGCGAATTGACAAGTTGGAAAAAAAAAAGGAGACGGAAAAGAAAGCTTTAGACTCTGTTCGAGACACAGTCGAGTAGTTCTATCTGGTGAACAGACTTTAGTGCTTTTGCGCGGATTTTCTTTCTCAAGTTAGAGTCTTCTATGCAAAGGGGAGCTAGAGATCATTGCAATTTGGACTGATTGGCCAAATCCAAAACACAGCCTTGAACTCAAATTAAATTAGACTTTGCGCTTACCGATGCAGCCGTCTGAAATTCTTCTTCTTTTTGGGTTCCAAGGTAGAGTCAAAGCACCGAGACTGAATTTCCAATATACCGGTGGATCGTATACTGCAACATTATCCAAATGAGAAATCAAACGACGACTGCGGATTTTTTTCTGGTTTTCTGCTTTGCCAATATTGATTGGAGCTCTTAACAAGTCGTTTTGACTTCCTTTAAATTCGTATTCATGTCCGTCAACTTTGGGACGCCCCGGAATGTTGGATCGTGTTATTTTTTTGGGCAGGCAAATGGACCGGTGAAATAACGACCCAGTCCTGAGCGAGTTTGTGAGAAGGCCGATGTGACTGCAAGTTACTTCGGTGACTTTTGCATAGCTCTAACCCTGCACGCTGTACTCTTTCCAACATCACGTTGTCAGTTTGATACATATGACTGGGAAGTGGGAAGAGAATGTATCAGTTGAGGTGACAATCCAAGATTATAGCAGAAACACTCAAGAATCTTGATCTTGTATTCGTTGCTTACCAGACATTACACCACTAAAATGCCACCCATATGGAAGTGCCACTCAGATCCCAGCATCGAGCTGGCATGGCAACCGCAAAATATAGCCAACCTTGAAAAATGCATTCCCAAAATTTCCGGTCTCCAAAATCTGTCACTTCGGAAATTTCCTTTTGCTCCCCAGACCAAGTCCAAATAGCACAATATCTCAGGCTCAAAGGCCAAGACCGCTCTGTTCATATGCGATCAAAATTCATGCAGTTGCAAGTATCTACATACAAGCTTCCATATTCTCGCATTTCTTGGCTCATCGGTCGGCTAGCCCTGAGAGCCAGATCTATATGGCCTTTCCCATAATTTTCACCGATCCGCCACTCTAGAGTCGAGGATGCGTCTGCTTTCCGATATTACTCACTGGGAAATTCGGACCATTGATCGGATTGTGGGAGATTCGATGTACGCTGCGCCGATTCTTGGCAGATGCAGAGTGAATCTTCTTCTTCACCAATATTTGAATGAAGGGGGCGTGTGAGGTGTAAATATTATGAAAGTCCAACCTTGTGATACGGTCATCCTTGATAATTTGATGGCTGACGAAGCTTGTGGGGTTCGGCCATGCTGTACATTCCAGGTACAACGTGGCCAGGCTATAGCTTGACTTCGGCATAAGACTGTTGGTTTGCCGGTGTATACACCTCTGAGGGATGGTACCCCATGGTCAAATATACGGTAGTGTTGTGGTTGTTTGTGTTTATGTGTAAACACAACTATGCATATATCCCGTAGCCCGTAGCAAAGGTGTAATATGGTGTCCGGATGGTACAATATAGAGATACTACCAATTGCTTTGTTTGAGAACACCGAGATTCTCGGTGGTGTGTTTGCTTCCAGCTTCCTTCGTGAACTTCAATGCAGGGGGCCTTTGGCAATTTCTCTTGTTCCTTCTCTGATTTTCGCCCGTTACACGTTTGTGAGAGACAGAGTCATGAGCGCAGGGCTGGGTTGTCCCGCCCAACCCCCTGGATGACCTGATGAATATGTAGTGATGATATTTATCTAATCATCACCGCTCATTGTCTTGACGTCTCCATCTAATATTATGTATATATGCTACCTGCCCATTTGGATTATCGAATGCAAGAGTCAGATGGCATAGATCCTGGTAACTCAACCATTACCACCATCTCGCTATCGAGATAAAAAGTGCCAACTGGAAAAAATTGCTAAATATTTTTCAGAATACACAAGCACATGGTCCGGCTATTCAGAATGAGAAAGTCACGACAGGGTCTAGCTATGGCCTGTCCACCAAGTCCGTTCTCATTTTCTAGGGCTTTGAAGAGAGAACAGATCAAGTTCTGTACTCACTAACCTCGGGTGTATATTTACTTGTGTGATTCGGCCCGGGGCCGCCAGTACAAGGGATGGTAAACGATTCTCGTCCGCCGGTTCGCTTACTAATTATACACTACACACAGATGAATCTCGATTCAGTACCTATGCCTGACTGACATGAACTTCAGTGTCGAATATTGTGTCAGTTGCTATCACTAGTCTATGTTGCTTCAAAAAAGAGCAGAGCTGGGAGCTGCTCGAGATATAGGTAATTGATTCTTCTTGACGATAGCCGGAATGGAACTGAGGAACAGAGTTGCGAGGAGAGTATTAGAGAAGTCTTTCCATACTCAAAGACAGTTTAGAAAAGACCCAACGCGAATAATATAAGTAATAATATATGCCCCGTTGGTTATGTATATGTTCATGATATTGGGAGCCATCATCTCTATATACCCTTATTCTATTGTAAATTTCAAGGTGATGGGATCTCGATATCTGCCCATAGTTTATGGTTTTTGAACGTATCACAGTGAAATCTTGGATCAATATTAGAGGTCATGTCGTCTCAAAGCTTAGTACTGAAGGAAAATTGCAGGAGCCGCAGTATATACGGCTTATACGATGATAATGTTTGAAGCCAAACAAACAGACTCACGCATTTATAAACAGCTGTCAACCAATACATCATGCACATTAACCAGACTTTAGTTAATAATGTAGAGGAACAGAAAGACTGGAAAGGTTCAAGCGACGTTGATTTAACATTGGGTCACTTAGATTTTCAAACTACATTCAATGTATAATCCCGACAGCGGTGGTACTCGTTGCTTACCAATACCTTATTTCAATCATCAACTATAGTTTCAGTGATATTGGGGTTTACATCATCATGTACTTCATATCTTTACATGCATATCGTATATTTTGCTAAACGATATGCTTGCTCTCCGGCACTTCGGAGCTGACTCTGAAGAAAGCAACCTTTACCATGTTTCATACATGAACTTGAAAACACGTGGATGAAGTGAGTATACGATAATCAAGTCAATGGCGTGTTTTCTCTTTGTATCTGAAAATTGCATCCAAATGCCGTAGTTGCGCTTTTCTCGGATGTTTGACATATCGTATCTGCAAAGGCTATGGGGGCATGAGTCGTCGTCGGATTCAGAGGGAGTGATTAATAGGCTGTGAGTAACAGGATCATACATAGTCACGTAAATCATAGTGTTGTGGGTGCCTCTTATTTGAACTACTCATATGATGTCATAATGTTGGCTGGGTGGTTACCAAGCCTTCAATGTTTCGATCCAAGTATCAGTGTTCCGGCAAGAATCTACCAACGAATACGGGATTCTTGTCTTGTTATGATATCATGGCTCCCAGGTCTGTTTTCTGCAATCTGAAAGTGACAGAAACGTTATTTTTTTTCATAGTTAGGTTACCGTGTCTAGTACAGCGATGTCATGACTAATTGGTGATTGTGTGACGACTAGTTTGACATGTTATGTGATCACCAGACAGTCGCCATGTTTCTTGATGATCTGTCACCTACAATTGTCAGCGACTCCGGTTTTAAGGATTAACATATACGAGTAATGAGGACATATTGATGTTACAGAATATAACATACTTTGGCGCTACTAGATTTAATGAAGTTGGGAGAATCAATGACATGTGACCTATAGAAATATGTTGGTGGAGGTATAGTCTGTGTTTCTAACTAGCCGAGCAATAGGCGCCTTCATAGCTCAGTTGGCAGAGCGCGACACTAGTAATGTCGAGGCCAGCGGTTCAAATCCGCTTGAAGGCATTTCCTTTGCATTCCAATCTCTGGTGATTCCAAACTAGCATTGGACACGACAAACTCGATCTACTTTTTTCTGTCTTGAGGTTCCAGCTTAACCAAGAATGCTGGTCACAGGCTTGTATTGAGCTGTGCTCATCTACATAGGTCAGATCTGTTGAAGCCTCAAGCACATATCTAGAAATACAGTAGTGAAAAGCAACATAGAATATGTATAAACGGGAATTAGTCCCACATGGACTTCCGGTAATACTCCATGTTCTTTGGCGCTATCCATCCTCTGATTGTCAGGCTACAAATCCTGATAATATGACAGTTTATGGTCGATCTCATCGCGACGATTCGATCCCGACGGCAAGTTCTTGCAGTTAGCCAAGAAACATGGAGCGAATTAATCAACGACAGTTCCAACAATTAACGGGTCTTGTGGTCTAGTGGTATGATTCTCGCTTAGGGTCCACCCTAATGCAAAGCATGCGAGAGGTCCCGTGTTCGATCCACGGCAAGACCCCATCTTTCCCTTTTGCATTTTTGCATCATGTTTACTACTATCATGAGATATATCACTGGACCTTGAACTTATCACTCCCAAGACTATCTGGCTTTAGAGGCCGTTATTTTTTTCTTTGTATCAGGTCATCACTTATATAGTATCCAGCCGGGTCTTTTGGTAAATGGAACTGGAACAAGTGCTATAGGTTCCCGATATAAATATATGATACTCATCTTCAATCTCAAAGCGCGCATCTGAAACTGAGACCTTGTGAGTAACACTGACATCTAAGTACCTTTACTGGTTGAATCTCTTGTCGTCAAGTTCATCATACACGTCATGCTCACGCTTGATTGTCAGTTGACATTGGCCCCACTTATTATGTGTTACCATACTGATGGGTCAGAACTCTAACTGTTGACGAATCAAACTTATGTATGAGTTTAACTAGTAAGAGAATCGAAAGACAGAAATCTTTACATAGTACACAGTTAAGTTAAGAACAAGAGAAAGATATCAAACATTCAATAATCCTTCAAGATAACAGTTTTGAAAGCCTAAAAAATTAGCCTTCATATATCATGTATTGAGCTTGTTCAACTTCAGAAATTTGAGGATTGCGATGATTAAAGTTTCAAGTCGTAAACCAGTATACCACTTTTACGACAGCCAACGTGCCATAATTTTCCATCTATCTTTAACCTATGTTTCTATTATATAGACGGATACAATTAATACGACGTTCCGCCCATTTTCAGCCCCAGACATCTCGGCAGTTCCATCTCACCTAGACCACTCAAAACGGCGGAGATGGGAGCACAGAGTCTCCATTCCCGTGAATTCTAAAGTACCGTAAAGTGCTGTTGTGTGTGGCTTGGTGGTAATCTGCGAAGTTGTCAACAATGACTGAGATTAGGATCTCTGAATTTGAGCTCCAGTCAGCTTGTAAATCATCTCCACATTTTTTAAAGTACAGCTGTATGTGGTTATTGAGAAGGACGCACTTGAAAGTGGGACATAGGGCATCTACGTCATGTAATGGGAATTAATTTGCTTGTCAAGTACAAGCCGTTGATTGTTTTCATGTTGGAACTGTTTTCCATCAAAAAGTTAACTCATAGCACCCATAACATACCTGAGCAGCGGAATGGCAATTCAGGATACATATAATCACCAAAGTGATACCAAGATATGTCATTACAGGGCTTCGTGTAAGTCAGGCGTTAGATATATACACCAGGTACTTTGACGACTTAGTCATCGTACAACCATGAGAAATAAAATCGGTCACATGGCAAAACCATGTCAGTGGCTTGAATTCTCGCGTGTTTACCTCATGTAAAGCTGAAAATTTGTATGCAGGGTGAGTTTTTAGATGGCGGCTGTATACAGCTAGAGTTATATATCAAAGCAGATGAAGAGGGGACAGCCACTGATGTTAGTGGGAGGCTTGTGACATAATTAAGTATCACCATAAGCATGAATGCAAGCAGCCAACAGACATAAATTCGATATCCACGATGTGACTGACAGTAGATACTTAGAGTCAAGATTACATACAAGGCGTTGTGGTTGGCAAACTTGCCATTTACATTCATCTTGGTGAACCAGAAAAGATTGACAGCCACTATATAACGGCTCAAGGTAGTCCAATACTCTGATCTAAAAGATTGGTTGGGTAAAGATATGTTTTTCGGTATATCTGGGAATATCATTGTCGATAAAAAAAAAAAAAAAACAAAAAAAAACAAAATGGTGATGGTAACTTGGGTTACTGCATAACCAAGATTGACTATATATGCGGGGTCCCGACATCACCGATGACGGTGTGAAACGACAAACGATGAAGATAGACTAAATACCTGTAACTGCGAATATGAGCAGAGTAAAATTGCAAAATATCCTTCGTATTCGAAACATGATTCAATGTGTTTGGTGTGATGAATTTGGGCATGTAATACTGAAGCACGTCCCTTTTGGAACCATGGCGATCTGTTTATGGGTGTCCCGATCTGGCATGTTTTATTTAGTTGACCATGGATATTTGTATGAAATAGAGTAATCGGTATTGGGGTAAACGGTGGTTCGGAAGGACGATTTCCTGAAGCCTTATGTAATATATACTGATTGTACTATTTCAAAATCTACACATTTGTCGAATGTGTTGTATGGTATTATATACTGACAGTCAAACAACAGTAAGCCATGTATGACATGGTATATGTCAATGAGGTTTCGAGATGACAAAAGACGGACTACGCACAGTTAATAGACGCCTTGACTTTGTTCATTGACACGAATTTTCAAAAGCCACGATCTGCTTTTATTGACCGGAAAACTCTAAATGAATGCCAGTCAAACAAAAAAGAACAGAAAAAGAAAAATAGCAGATCAGGTAGTCGACATGGAGACGCAGATTTTGCAACGGTCATGTCCGAAAACTCAATATTATACCAACCAACTCCAATAAACAGTTAATCGGCTTTTGTTTTTTCTGTTTTCTGGTTCTTGCCCTGTAATCGTTAGACCAGCCCACGGTAGCGGGGGAGATGTACAAAAGGGGAAGGGAGGATCTGTGGGCGGGGACCGGGGTTTCACGACCAGGGATCAATATCTCGCCAGAAGATTGCGGTGGACAACATTGGTTATAATGACCATGAGGTGGACGTATCATGTTGAAGAGAGAGAGGGGCAGAAAGCGGAAAGACACTATGTGCTTGGAATAGACAGGCGGTGAATATTTAAACTGATATTAGTATATAGTTCAGACAGAGGAGATCGCAGCAATAGAGTGTTGCTTTAGAAGCTTGTGGTTAGTGCAGCACGCTGACCGACCGCATTGAACTTTGATGGGTATTGTCTGGGGTTAGAGGGGTTGAAGTGCAAAATCCACAATAACTGCAAAGAAGGCCGCATCATGAACTAGTGCTTTATTGTTTTTATTTCTTGCGTCCAGGTCGTTTCATGGGATCCACAATTGGGATCTTGCACATAAATATTATGCGGGCGAAAAGACGGCGGCGAGCTTGGTAGGCTGAAGAATTCGCCGTCGTTTTTGGCAATACAAAGTTGCTAGATACCTAAAGAAGATCTATTATTATGTACACTATTCCAGAAGCTTACAGATTCTTTGTTGAAACTTCACATACTAAAACATCAGAAAAAAAAACAATAATCATTAACAGTCGATCCGCAACCAATTAAATATCAGGGTCCTCGTATATACCGAATTCATGTTACTTCACAATATCGCCTATGTAAGGCTTGTCACCGGATTCTCAGGAACCCGCCATATCACTGTCGCATTTGTTTCGCCCATCCGGCTGATGTAACTAGACAAACACACGACACAGTTAAATGATTTAGCCCGTTTAACCACATGCTAACCGCTGGAAGAAGCCGAACTTCTCAATGTAATATCCAACCCACTCGACGACTTCACCACTTCTGGATATAGACTCTATCAGCTTCAAACCTTGATGGTCTGTTCTCGTTCATCCACAAAACGCTTTGATGTTTGGATCGCTGCTGTGGCAGGCTTCTGGTGTCTTCCTTTTTTGAGCCAAGGATCCACTGCAGAATCTCCTTTGCGCATTCTGAAATCGACTCACTTGCAGTGAATCATGATTGGCCGTAGAGACAGCTCTTGATGAGACTAACTGTTCAAGGCGATGAAGCTGCGGGAATTATAGGCAAGGCTCGGGTTATTGTTGCGCTTGCTTGAGTCAACCTGTCCAGCAAAAGAGATGCAAGACAGACAACAGAAGTCGCAGAACATTCTCATCGCCACGTCGATATCACTTGAATCAGCACACGGGAGTCCGCAGCAGAAATAAATCACAACGATTTGCCATCCGTCAGTTTACGGCTGGTTTTGGTGTAATTGATCTGGGCACAGTACATGCCTGTTGTTCTGCATCACTGACCCTTGTTTCAACGCAGTTGGCAGCCGGTTTCCAGAAGGTCTTGCGCTAAATTGACACACGAATTTATCGTCATTCCCGAACTCTAGAGCCGCCTCTCGTTCCTTCCTTCTTTCTGTTAGAGAGTTTCGCATTAGGACTTCCTTCTCTTTTTGGGCCTGGCTATTCTTGGGGGATTTCCCTCAATTTTCGCCGTTTTTTCCCCTTCTTTCCCTTTCTTTTTTTTCTTGCTTGCTGTAGGCAATTCCTGGACGGGCTTTCTCATAATTATCGTCACCGTCTCTTAAGAACCGCCCACTGGCCAATCAACCTCCATCTCATGATATTCTTGCTTCATCTCCTGTTTTCTTAAGTGAGTTCTGTGTGTTTGGATTTCTTTTGCACAACCTTTTCTTTGCTGTTAATTTCTATTAAAAGCGTCTGCTATACTTGCATCTTTTGGATGTTAGACACATCACCACTGTCCAAGTACCGAGGGCCTACAGACTTGGACCCTTTTAAGCAGCCATACATTTGTACTTTATATCGGTATACTTAGAGCTTTTCTAGCTGCGCTACACTTACATTCTTGACAATCAACGTCACGACGACCATACTGTTCAGTCTCGATTTCTCGTGCGCTACCACTAATATACGTTGAACCACTTACGATATCGACATAATTTCCGGGTACCCCGTTCTACGACGTTATACTCCAGCGATATTTGCGCCTAGTCATACAAACGTCTACTTGAAGCCACATATACATTCTCTTATATACACGAAGTTACGTCTATTACGTTTATCATATAGTTGATGTCCTGTTGTCAACCTTTGTCGCCATCCAACGACGCTTGTATTGTTTATTATAATTCGACCCATAGCTGCCCATCATGGGCAACAGTCAAGGAAAATTGTCCGATCTCGATGGTGAAGTGAGCTTGAACCACTTCCGGTTGTTGAGAGTTGTCGGCCGTGGAGCTTTTGGAAAGGTCCGTATCGTTGAGCGCAAAGATACCGGACTGTCCTTTGCTCTGAAGTACATCCGCAAGGATGAAGGTGTGTTGAACCTTCGGTGATCCCTTCACCAGACAATATGGGAGTAGTTCTCTAACTCGATACTATGTGTAGTTGTCAAATCTGAGAGTGTGCGCAACATCATACGCGAACGACGCATGCTAGAACATGTAAACCATCCATTTATTTGCAACTTGCGATACAGTTTCCAGGATATCGAGTACATGTACTTGGTTGTCGATTTGATGAGTGGTGGTGATCTTCGTTTCCACATCTCTAGGAAAGCTTTCACGGAAGAGGCTGTTCGGTTCTGGATTGCTGAGCTGGGATGTGCTCTCAGATATGTCCACAGCCAAGGCATTATCCACCGCGATGTCAAGCCAGACAACGTCTTACTAGATGCTGACGGGCACGTCCATTTGACTGATTTTGTAAGTCTTACTCACACTCCCCCTTTTCTTGTGGCACTCAGAGCCAGAATCTTGTGCATATCATCGATTCAAAAACGTTGTGCAACCACTTGATCCACAGCGAGTTTGCGACAAGCGTCTGCATTTCCCGCATCCTATGTCCCCACCTTGCCACGTTGAAAGGAGGATGCAACATGTGCGTGTGTTTATGTGTGTGCGGCACATGCATGAGGGTCCTGCAGGACAGGCCAACCATCAAAGTACCGTCAGGGAAAACCCGCTAATTCATCGAACCTGCAGAATGTTGCGTCGGATCTTGTTCCTGGCCGACTACTAACCAGCAAATCCGGAACTCTTGCCTACCTCGCCCCTGAAGTCTATGCCGGAAAGGGCTACGATATTCGTGTCGATTGGTGGTCATTGGGTGTTGTTTTTTACGAGTGCATTTACAACAAGCGTCCCTTCGAAGGTAACAACGAAAATGCTCTTAGCCAAGCCGTTCAGAATGGACGGCCGAGATTTCCCATCACTCAGCCGCCCGTTTCAGTACCATGCATGTATGCCATGACTGCTGCCCTCGACGTGAATCCCGACAACCGTCTCGGCAGCACCTGGGAGAGCTTTACGCAAAACGAATTCTTTTCAGCCATCGACTTCAACGCCCTGGAACAGAAAACCCTGGAGCCTGTGTTTGTTCCCTCATCCGAAAAGACCAATTTTGATGCTACCTATGATTTGGAAGAGCTGCTACTGGAGGAAGCGCCTCTTGAAGCTCGTGCCCGTCGCCAAAAGCCCCGTGAGCGCCTCAAGGATGACGCTACCGAAAAGGAAATTCGCGAAGATGAGCTTTACCGCATGATTGAATCTGAATTCAAAAACTTCGACTATACTGTTGCTGCTCTCCGGAAATTGGGTATCGAAGCACCTGGCAAGCAACCGCCCCAGGGTAATGTTCCCGGTGCTCCCATGGCTTTAACAACCGACGAAGCCACCCCCGCCCCCGCAGCTCTGCAACAACCTCAATCTCACATGCAGCAGATCCCTGGCTCCAGTGCCCACAGTCAAAGAAATGGAACCGGGTCCGGCAGGCACGGTGCTATGCCACCTAATGCTGACATACGCAAAGCCCAAGCGGGCAAGCGGATACAAAGCGCTTCTGGAGGCGTGCAACTTACACTGGACGGTCATGGCAGTTGGTCAGACCTTGCGCGTCAAGATGCTACTCTTCCTACTGATGCTGGTGGCCATGAGAAGACCAAGGAAAGCAGTGGCATGTTTGGCTTCTTCTCTCGAAAGAAGGGCCGCGCCCACAGCCCCAAACCCCGCGAACGGGGTGTTCTGGGCAAGGAAGGTGCCCGCCAGATCATTGGCTAAACGTCAAAATCGTCAACACCATGCCATCCTGGCATTGACGATGCTAGCTGACGACCACTCGATCCAAGGCTTGTCTTTTTTTTATCGCAGCAGGATTGGCCTCGACCCATGATTCGTTTGCCTGTCTAGAATCGCTGTTTAGGCTTCTCCATGTGTTGACGCTTTCTATGTTTGGCGGTGAATATCCATTACCGAATTATGAAATACTACCGATATCTCGACTTTGCAGTTTGTTGTTCCTCTGCTCTAAGTTTCGCCTACGAATTCGCATTCCTTCCCTTGAATTCCTACTCCACAACTTCGTTAGCCCGCTACATGCCATACATCCTGCAGAAGCGACTGCAAAGTTCTATGGATGTGAATATCCTTGCATCTTTACATGATCTGCCGTTATCTTTACAACTGTGTGATCCGGACGGCACACTCCGGTTCCTCTGTCTTTTCCCTGCTCTATATTGCTGGGCCGTGGCTACTTCGATTTTTTATAGCTGATCAAATTTTGGGGCCCGTTTTTCTGCATCGTAAACATTGCATAACCTTTTGCATTCTTGCTTGTGTTCAATGCGTCTATTTATGCCATCAACTTTTCGTTCCGCTGTATTGCGGCTTTTCTGTGTTTTTGTTTGGGTATTTTTCCTAATCTGTTCTGGTTGCAGTTGTCGTTTGTGGTTCCAGAGCTCCCTGATACCTTGTCGTCTATCGTATTTTTGTGTTGTCATATATCTCCCCTGTCTGTCATGTCATTTGCCCAATGCATCATCGCATGATGCATTGTGCTTGTTCATATACTGCATCTTTGCTCGCGCTTACGTCTTTCACGTACAGCGCACCTGTCGATATCTATGAACCTGTTACAATGAATACAATATTTTGTCGAATCTCGAGTTTTTGTTGATATATCAATTCTTACCTGGCACATTGAGGCCATTTTGCTTATATCTTACGTGATATAACACACCTTTCAATGTGGTATCACGAGTTCTCCTGCATACATCTCAAACATGTTCCATGAAGTTGAAATAAGGTGGGTTATTTAAGGGTTATTTAGAGACAGACTAATCACTAGTCTTAAAAGGACGCCGTGGAAGTTGAAATAGTGGGGCCGACTACATACCAATATGGAAGGAGGATCCTAAATTTTCACCCCTCATCTACTGGTGATATAAGAGACTCACTGAGAGAAATCTTGAGCCTGACTCACCGTGCAGTTTCAGTCCCAGTACCTACAAAAGTGTGCCCTAAAAATGGCTTCCCTTCCCACCACCTTTGACCGTACGTATGATAGCTTTCCTCAAATATGTGACTTGGTACTAATAAATCCCAGGCCCCGTCCGCATCGCCGTCATCGGTGGCACTGGCCTGTCCAAAATCGATGGCTTCGAGCCCGTCGCCTCCGTCAACCCCACCACCCCCTGGGGCCCCCCGTCATCCCCCATCCAAATCTGCCTCCACAACGACGTCCCCGTCGCCTTCCTCGCCCGCCACGGCATCCACCACCAATTTGCCCCACACGAAGTGCCTGCGCGCGCCAACATTGCGGCGCTCCGCTCCATTGGGGTCCGGTCGATTATTGCGTTTTCGGCCGTCGGCTCGTTGCAGGAGGAGATTAAGCCAATGGACTTTTGTGTGCCGGATCAGATTATTGATCGGACCAAGGGGATTCGGCCGTTTACTTTCTTTGAGGGGGGGGTTGTTGGGCATGTTGGGTTTGCTGACCCGTTTGATGCTGGGTTGGCAGCTGTTGTGAAGGAGTGTGCTTCTGCCATGGTCGGTGAGGGCGTCGTGATGCACAATAGTGGTACCATCGTTTGCATGGGTAAGTGACGACTATTTTTTTATTTTTTTAAGTACATTATACATGACCCGGACAAGTTACTAACGCCCAACAGAGGGCCCCGCATTTTCCACCCGTGCCGAGAGCAACATGTACCGCGCCTGGGGCGGCTCCGTCATCAACATGTCCGCGCTCCCCGAGGCCAAATTGGCCCGTGAGGTCGAAATTGCCTACCAGATTATCTGCATGGCCACCGACTACGACTGCTGGCACAGCACCGAGGATGTCAACGTCGAGATGGTCATAAAGTGCATGAACCACAACGGCCTGAATGCGCGACACCTGATTGGCGCCGTGTTGAATAAGTTGACGGCGGAGGTGAACGGTGACGTTGTTATGGCGAAGAAGTGGGAGGGATCTGTCCAGGGTGCTGTCAAATTTATGACTAAGCCGGAGGGGAGAAACCCTGAGGCTATGAAGAATGTTGAGTTTTTGTTCCCTGGTTTCTGGGAGAACTAGGGACTTGACGATGATTCTGGGTTCCTGCAAATCAAAAGAAAGAAACAAGCAAAAAATGTACATTGTGTTGGATCTAAAAGCATGTGGTAAAAATCGGCCGTGATGACATGCCACCGTGTGGAATGATGATAAAAAAAGAACGCCTACCCATTATGTGAATGAACTACGCATGATATCTACAATAACGCATACAAAGTCTTTACACTCTTTTCCGCCGCAGCAATATGCCATGGCCGGACATCCCACTGCTCCGTTACACCCCGAGCTCTTGCCAGGGTCCCCAAGCCACGGAACTGTTTTAACATCTCCCGGAACATCGGATCTACACCTCTAGCGACACCATCGATCCATACCAGGTTGACTTCCAATATAGACGGAGGATCTTCACAGCGAGATCCGCCCCGCTTCACCAAGTACCCAGAGGCCATTGCCGGATTCAGTCGGTTCGGATACACCGAATTGTTCAACCGATGGGAGAGTACAATTCCCCACGTCTGTTCCGCGACATCCACCAAGACACCATCACCATCGGGATCCGCTGCCGCATCACCGGGCGCAACGTTAGAAGCTGTTGGAGTGGTTGGCATAGGTCCATCCAGACCCCGTGGTGTCGCCACAAGCTCAGACGGCGTTGATGCTTGAGGAGTGCCTACGGGTGTAGCATACGACCCAGCAGTCCGGATTGCCGAGCTGAGTTGCACGGACCGGGGTAAGAGTTGGAGAGAAGGAGCCGACTCAACAGACAGGAGGACAATATAGAGTGAGGCCTTGGTCTCCGTTTGCGCTAATTGGTTCCATAGCTCGGCCTCGCTGGGATCCATGGGTCCGCACTTGGTGATGACAACGCGCCACCGCACCTTCCAAACTGCCATAAGCTCAATAGTGTTTTGCCAGATATCGTTGGCAACGTCATTCCAGCTGACGCAAGGGTTTCTGGATCCTTTTCGTTGCACACAGTATGATGCGGTATGCTGCTCAAGACCCCGACTATCGGTCCAGGCCACACTGATCCATCTACCATCGAGAGACTTGGCATATGCTACATGAATGCTTGAGTTTTCATGTAGAATTGACTCACTGGGGGCAGAAACCTTGAACTCGATGCTGCTACGCTGGATAGGTTCGTCAAGAACAATAGCTGGAGCAGGCATCGGGACGTCATATATGGTGCACCGATCGTATGTCTCAATACAAAGACGGCCTAGATCTTGCGGAGACGGAATGCCGATGCTGGAGGGGGCTGACATAAGATCTATGGGTATCAACTGCAATACAAGTTCATTGGAACCAGGGACCCGGTTCGGTGAGTTATAGTATACTTCGGATAGCTTGTAAAATGAATAGCATGCCTCAACAATACTAGCTGGATGTGAGGGCCAGTAGACAACGAAGACGACAAAGTTCTTTTTTGTCTCGGGTGAACGCTCTAATGCTTCAGCAAGTGCCGGGATGCGCTCAGCCAAGTTGCCTGGAATATAAGGATAGGCGTTGGGTGAGGCTCCACGCTCCGGATCAAAGCTGATGAGCCCGCCTTGAATTGCTGGAGGTGCCCAGAATTTGTCGAATGAGCCCAATTTCAAAGACTCATAGACAATCTTTAGACGGTCCAGGAACATGTGGACATCATCTTGCAGACCATGTAGATCCGGAAAAACGCACATAGCCTTGATATCCTTGGTTCCACAGAACGGTCCCAAGCCCAAGCTCTCCCAGAACGTGATGGCCGTCGGTAGCACCGACAATCTTGAATCTCCACGTCTCATTTCCAAGTGGTATGGCATGATGGTGAAGATCATCGGAGGCTTCTCAGGTTCACGCATAGCCGACTGTCGCATATTACGCTGTTGTTGAACGTTAGCCTGAGTGTTAGCTTGAGCCTGAGCCTGTTGGGCTTGCTGGATAAAGGTAAGATCTGGGGTATCGATCAGAGAACGCAGACTGAGTTGACCTGGCGGGCGCAGTGACTTAGGAAACACCTTTGCCAAAGTTTGTACAGCTTGGCGAGCCAGTATTGCTGATTGACGATGAAGTTCTTGAATAGGGATTGGTCCATCAGCCGTTGTGGCATCCGTGTAGATTCTCACTAGGCCGGTGGCTGCCTGTTCAGTAATAAGTTGACCAACAGCAATTAGTGACTCTCCAGACAACTGTGGAAACAGAAGTAATGGTTCGGGCTCCGCCAGATACTTTGAGACCAACCAACTGGGCGTCGGTGGCCGAAGGAAGTTGGAACTTTCCATGGCCCCATTGTTTTCGGTTTCCTCTGGTTCACGAGCCGGAGTTCCTCGATTTGATGACTCATCGCCAGGTCTGCGGATGGTCGCCGATTTCATTGGAGACATTGCTTCATCACCCGACATGACTGCCTCATCGTCAGATACATCACTAACGTCATCGGCATCTGATTGCAACTCTCCATCATCACCAGCGAGTTTTATCGGTGAAGTGATGACTGAGTTATGTTCAACCTGACCAACTGCAGAGCGTGATCCAGCGGAATTCAAATGAGACTGGGGATAGGAGTTCAGTGGCGGTGCGTTCGAGGGTTGAGTCTTCGAGGTCATCCGCTTCCTTCCATGAGTTTTAAGATACCCCGTCGATAAGGGTGCCGCAGTCTCGCTTACACTGCGCTGAACTGGCGTATGATCGACTGAGAATTTACCATTCTGTGCATATTTGATATTTACAGCCGGCACTGCATTGTCGAAAGACACCTTATCAAATATCGACCCTTTCCGGATTTTAGCTGGGTGCAAGGGCAGAGAAGTCTGTGGCAATACAGCCCGTAGTCTCTTATAGACGATATCAGGACCGAATGGACTGGCACCCCGCTTTAATCTATTAGCGGCATTCTGCGACATTGAAGCTGTCCGCATCCGGTTCCTAGCAGAATGAGAATGCATATTATCTCCCATGCTTCTAGCATGTCGGAGTTCCGGCTTTGTGAACACTATCGAATCTGAGTCCAAGTCTTGCTTTTTGATTGGCAGAATAGATGGCGGGGGCATTGCAAGAGTGGACGGATCAGTTATATTGACAATATGTGGAGTTTGGTTGGATGCTTGTAATGGCAAAGGTGGAGGCTGCATCTGGCCATTGTTCGGGCCCATTGTAGTGAGGGGCGATGATACTGAGCCATCTGTTCCATCATACAATGTCATTTCAGTATCATTTAGATCGTCATGACCCAACTGATGATCCAATCCAAGTATCGAATCAGATCCTAATCCATTTGGGTCAAACAGACTCGATGTTGATCCCGCACTGGGAGGCCACTGATCTGGTATTCCATGAGTGGTAACGGTCGTGACAAGACCAGCAGTCATGCCTGGACTCGAGAAAGGATCGTCAGGATTGTTAACCAACGGACCTATCTGTGAACTTTGGATACCATCTGGCGGTGTAGGATACATAGCATTAGCTCCGCCCCGGACAAGCCCGCTGTTGGAAGGTGATTGTGTGTTGCCAATTGGTCTGTGATTTAAGGCCTGTGACAATGTCTGACCAGAACCCAACCCAGTCTGTCCAGCTATTGGTACAGATAATTGTTGTGATGAAGGCGGTTGTCTTGGTGCAGCACTTTGAAGCAATGTGCTATCAGAATCGACACCTGCGAGTGTGGATATATGTTCTGGTTTCTGTCGGGCCGCTTGTTCTGCCCGGGAATCAGCTTGAAGAAGCCAGTCTTTTGCACTCATCAAAGCATTGTAATCACCATGACTCCAAGTCTGGGGGTTGTATGTGATAACACTTCTCCGAACGCAAAGCCTCATGGGCCAATGAACCACCAGTCCAGTCCGGTTCTGATTCTTAAGATCTGGCCCGCTAACTGAGGACATGTAAACCTCCACCCAAGGTCCGTTTTCCGTGACTAGATTCGGGATACCTTTTACCCGTAACAGGAGCGAGATCATTTGCCGACGCTTGGTGATTTTATCAGCTGCCTGTTTAGATGCCGGTGTGTACGGTGTTTGTGACGCAACATCCAGTCCTGAATCAAGAGAGCGAAACCGTGCAGGAAACCCAAACGGTGCCAGGACAACTGGACTATCCGCCAAGTCCTGATGAAGTGCTATGGCTTTATCTAATAGCCGAAGACCTTCGTGTACCCGTATAGATATGCTCACCATGAGCACACCCGTGCTGGTCATAGACACATTTATAACAACCGTAGCACCTGTTGGCGCATGAGATTCATATATTGAACTCTTGTCGGTCGGAATGAGTAATGTTCGTTCATTAAGTGGTATGGCGCCAGCTCTAGCGACAAAGCCCGATACGAAGGAAGTCTGTAGCGCGGATACGAAGAACGAATGTGCTTCATAGGAAGTGATCTGCGAGGAGTTTTGGTCAACTGGCCGTCCTGTATTTGGGTCTATTGCTTGCTGTGAAAACTGTTGTCCCGGCATGCCATGAGTACCAGGAACTATGTTTGGTGATCGGGGTTTTGCAAGAATGCTTGGCTCATATGTTCCAGTATATCGAAGTGTAAGCGTTAGCCCGGGAGATACCAAAGTATCAACATCTGGTGTTTCTGATGTCTGTGGAGAGCCATTTGAATATTCGGTGTATGTCGGGAGGAACTGCCATAACACTCGTCGTCGGCTGTCGAAAGAGATTATGTGCCCGGAATCGCGAGCCCGCTTTTCGAAATTCTGGAGAAGTCCATGCGATGGTCGTTTGAGATCATAAGTAACTTGGTATAAGCGATATATGACAGACGTGATGTTCTCCTGTGATCCAGACACTTGAGTTAGTTTCAGAATGCAAGTGAGCCATATCCAACGCAACTGCAAGCCCAGGACCTACCACCACTAACGTATTTGTAGCATAATCTCCAGTCTCCATGCTGGTTAGAGATCCTCCCTCCAACAACACGATCACCTTGACTAGCCAGCGCACTGCGGTCGAGCGTTCCTATGTGGGCCGAATGACTAAGAATTGTTCGCGCTGGAGCAACCGAGAACCTAAAAAGGCGACAAGCAATATGGTTTATAATAGGTGTGGAGCACGTGTAAGCTGATGGGTCAGATTAGAACTAGAATGCCTTGATAGTCGTCATTAATTGTATTAAATCATCGGTTGTCGAGGGAGTCGATTGATCGAAGTTTGCGACAGTTTGTGATGCAACAGATTGATCGTAGTATATGTGGAGCGGCGCAAATGATGCTAGGCGTTGGCGAACACTAAGAAAGTCCCGACTAAATCCTTGGTGGTTGATACTCAATCAATGAGGGATGATGCAGGAACCATAGGCCGTCAAGTTCTGGGACAATGACTAATGCTGGACTCTGGTATGTCAATGACTACAAAGTTCAATTCATATTAGAAAAATATCTGTGACGAAGCCTTACGATTGTCATTTGCAAACACATTTCGAAGTTCATGAAGTGCAACTTTCGCTCCGCCAGTATCCTTGCAAGGATCGCTTCCCGGTGGACAGCTTTGGCCAGCTGCAGGGACAGTCCGACAGCTGTCGACAATGCTTAATGATTTTGACATGGGTTGTTCAGATGATAGATCATATAACAAAATATTGAGATCGTTGTCGTTCACGTAAGGTATCATGCTAAATACAAATATGGAAACAAAAAGAACAGCCCCGACTCCGATTTGACATAGACAATTTCTCTACTTTCAGTAAACAGACTGCGAAGCCACTTATCCACAAAAACCTTTTGTGACAGATTTTTTGTCTCCCGTTGCACCTCTTAAAGTTATGTTCACCTCTGGCCAGTTCCCCGTTCGTCCTTCTACCGTCCCCATTTCATGGTCTTCTTCTTAGCTTTCACTTCAGCAAGACCTTTCTCTAGATCATCAGGCTTGAGTTTTGGGGTAGGCGGGATCTTATCGAATTTATCGTGGTCATAAGCGTGTAATTTGGTTGGTCTGCCCTCCTTGACTGATCTGGGAAACTCGGTCCGGCGAGGTGTAAGTGCGTTGACAACCTTTCGGGCTGATCTGCGGATGCTTTCGCGGACTTTCCATTCTCTCTTCTTAGCAATGAAGAATAATATGGCGCCAGATACTGGTGATAGGACACATTAGTCAACAGTCTCATTGCTATTCATGTGACTAAAATTTACCTCCAATGATGGTGGCTACAACTACCACTATGATAATGGCAATCATGCCTCCTGATGAGATGCCACTGTTTGAAGAAGAGTTTCCGGAAGCACCAAGCTCCGTGCCGTCAATGTATCCGCTATCAGCATCCGAGTCTTGCCCAGCTAGCGGGAATGTGGTGTTGGTAGGCATGGTTTGTTGTTTGAAAGAAAAACAATGAAATAGTGATCCCAAATGGTTTATCTGGTGTTGAGTATGTTATGTGGTTGGGTACTCAGCCACTAGCGAGAGCAAGTGGGTCGATGTTCGTGTTGATATCGTGTGATGGTGAGAAGACATTCATGAAGAAACAACATTTCCAAATAAGAGATTGGCACAGGGACTATGTATACATTTGTTGTCCCATCCTCTGAAACTCGGATTACCAAGACCGCTCTTTAGATTCATGCTTACTATCATGCCACTTCCTGTCAAGGCTTGATGTTGGGCTTAGTCACAGCAGTAGCCGCGCACCTCTTGACCAAGTCTCTCATTTCCCAGGGCAACGCGGACCAAGACTTTGAGGGTGCCATTGGAGATATACTTAATGGTTCCAAGAGTCAAAATAGTACAAGATGTGCATTGTCCTGGCAGTTTTCGATTCTTCAAATCCTGCCATCACCTGCAATACGCCCCTCCTGAGACGTCCGGATGCCAAAACCGATTGATGTTGTACCTATGCAATGTTGTTATTGGTCAACTGCTATTCTGCAAGCGCCGGCTTGAAGCGCCGTGACAGGCCATGTCAGGGACCGGGCCCAGGCAAGGGTAGCCAATCAACGCCTGCTTCCAATGTTACCATGTATCTTCATACCCCAGAAAAAACCTTCAAGTTTTGAAGAGAGTCCAACAAACATGATGGGTGCTCAAATGTCCACAGAAAATATATGATCCTTTATATGTATATGTACCATTCTTTGCGGTTTGTGGTCTTGGTATTGTCATGCTGCTAAATGAATCGTTTGTTGAGATGTGATAAATCACGTGATGCAATTAATGTGAAGATTTTGATTGATTCCAGTGAGCTGAAATAAGTCTTCAGTAATACTCCATGGTTGTTGGGTACTATAGTGTTGTATATGCTTTATGTGAATACTTTCATGTGTCGCTTCTTTTTTTTTGGCATCATAATTAATTATGGGATTACACGACGACTTTTATTTTCATCACAACCCAAACCCAATATACGACAAATCCACGTGACTGCCCCACTCTCAAATGCTGCCGATTACCAAACTTGTTAATATCCATGCAGAGTTGCAAGTTTTTGCGAGGTCGTTTAGCCTTTTTGAGCCAATAGTTATCGATTTAGCAACGTCATCAGTGTCATCGACATTTCTGCAAATTTTTTGAAGTCATTGATCTCATTCATACCACATCGCTTCACCAGTAGTATACTGCATAATCTTCTTATTTTTGTTTCATATATCTTGATACCCTCTTCTAGTTCATATACCAACTCAGCCTATCCATCAGGATGACGCCAACGTACAATGTGGACGTTGTCAACCGGGCCTCTGGTCAGGACACCATAGAAGAATGTCGGTTTTTGGCTGCATTATCGAATCTGGATAGTCATTTCATGGAAAATCCCACTATGGGCCCTAGAACGGCTGCTAAAGTGGCCGAAATGGTTCTTTCGATCAAGCAAACTGTAATCAGCAATGCCGAAGTCAGGTATGGATGGGTCATATGCCCAAGAGTTTGAATTAAGGTTAGTTGATTTAAGACTAACACTGAAGCAGAACCATTCTTAGCAAAAATGTGAGAATATGGAACATCCTGACGAGAGTGTTTGGAACTGCGGTATCCGAACTGGCCAACAGATCACTAGGACCTCCGCCGTCCTTGCAAGATTCTGATCGTAGAATGACTCCACAGGAGAGTAATACTTTGATTGTGAACAACTTTGAAACTCTTAAATATGATCTCGATAACCTGAACGAACTGATGTTCATTGCACGATGCCTCATGGCAGTTGATGAACCCGAGATTCCACAGGATTTGTGCGCTGCAGTCCACTTTGACCAAAGCGTGTATCAAATCATCCTGCTCTGTATCAATGTTTCCAGTAAGGGTAGTGATGGTGAGATGTTAGATACCACTTCACAAAACCATCTTATCCAGGTCAATGACGCCTGTAAGTACATCACAGTCACAAATAAGAAAATGGGATTTGGATTAACCATGAAATCAGTCAAGAGATTGTTGGTACTTTCTCTGCAACATGCTCATAACTGGATAGTTAAGCATGACCGCAACAAAATGTCATTCTGGCTTGATGTGTTATTCGATTATGATATCGGTGCTCTGGCCCCACCTTCTTCTGGCCCCCCACCTTTCTGCCCTCCCGATTCAGACATCGATACACATGAGGGTTTTAGAGTTGATTATGCTCGCTCACAGGTCCGTCAGTGGCTTGAAAGTCACTCAAACCTCCATCCCGAGGCTCGACAACTTCTCTTCAAACACACTGAACAACACCCTGATGAAGAAGTCGGTGGTATGGTGGGAAGCAGTAGCTATCTTAACAAAAATTGGACTAAAGAGGGACAGCCCACTCCAGACGAAGATGAATACCATCGTAGCTTTGGCAAAGTCGGGGATACTGTCGTGTCGAAGGAAATCGAAAGTTGGTATGCGAAACACAGGGCATGCCACTATGTCGGCCTTAGTATGACCACTATCGATAACGCCAAGCTTCAGATTGAGACCTGCAAACAACAACGTATGAATCGTTGCTGCGCTCATCGCCCGCCCCCTGTGCCACCGACTGTTCCCACTCGGACGTCTGCTTCAGCCGAAAGCTCTACTGATGTTGGATCTGAGTATGCCGATGATTACGGAGACGATGATTTAGAGGAAGATGATGGGTTGTTGGCTGGCATCCTGACGGAAATTCCTAACATCCTGGACCCTCAGCAAATTGAAGCTCTTCACATGATCGTCAAGTCTTGTATCGTGGATATGCCAGGATCCAACCACACATTGAATACTCGTGAACTTCAAAAAACAAGATGCAAGATCTTCCTTGCCCTGGACTGTGGGAAGAGTCTACTACGCGAGATGTTAGTGTTCATTGCAGTATGGGAGATTGATGATCACTCTTTGATTTTCAAGATTACAAGTGACATTATTGAGGCTATTCATAATGTTGGGTTGATCCCATATGCATGGCAAAGTCTCAGAATTCCCAAGGATATTATGTCGCCTGCACAAACTATCCTTCTCAGAATGGTTTATCAGATCCTGAAGAAGAAGCGAGACAACTATCTTCTCGAGATCAAGAAGAGCCCGGAATACGTCAAGTCCGAAGAATTCAACAACGACTTGATGTTAATTCATTTCTTGTTTCACATTTTCCGATGGGAAGTTGTCCCCGAATGCCTGGGCTTACTCCATATTCAGGCCTTGGTGAAAGATGGCAAGATGGATCCCATGTATTTTCCCGTTGACCTTTGGGATATGGACAGAGCGAAGGAGGGCCTCACAGTTTTCTTGGATCTGTTGGTGATCGTCGCTGACATTTCAGAGGGCCGAGCCCGGTTGATTGAATGGGAGTCTATCTTTGATTTAGTTTCTCTTCTCAGTGGTCTGGATGCTGGGGTCGCAAAGAAGCCATTAGTTTCATTGCCAAATCGGTCTAGGGGACCCGAAACCACACCTTCTGTGGAGCGTCTGTACGAAGATGCAAGTGCACCGACGCATATGCAAGAGCCAGCTCACAAATTCCCATGGAATGGATTGAAGGCACAAATCTTCACAATTATAGCCCATCTGCTCCAGCCACCTCCCGGTCGTAACAGCCCTGGAAATCCAGTGGTGCAGCAGCAAATTGTTCGCAATAATGGAATTGTGCCATTGCTCAACAGCTGCTCTTACGATGATTACAATCCTTTTGCCAAAGAGCGTGTCACCATTTGTTTGAAGTGGCTATTGGATGGGTGTGATGCTGCCAACAACTTTTTCCGAGAGCTCATCAGCCTTGCACCCTCTGCTATGGGTATCCAGACTAATTCTAACGTAAAGGAGGTTCCGGCTACTGGCGTTGGAGCTAGTAGTGGGGGTACCCGCGAGGGTGCGTTCAGCCAGCCTGTACCTGTGCCGGAGACTACCCGAATCCGAGTTGATGGTATTGAGGGCGA
Organism: Ambrosiella beaveri; assembly: GCA_030294605.1. Classification (NCBI taxonomy): domain Eukaryota; kingdom Fungi; phylum Ascomycota; class Sordariomycetes; order Microascales; family Ceratocystidaceae; genus Ambrosiella; species Ambrosiella beaveri. The sequence goes on from JARQWA010000067.1 coordinate 132,605, forward strand.
GATCAATGTCGAGATCCGCAAGAGACCTAAAAGGAAACAGTCCACGAGACGCGATGTAGAACAGGGGATGGCTAACATGACCTTAAACTCCAATGGTAACACTCAGATGGAGAATGACTTCATGTCATAGGGGGAACCTGTTTATTTTTGCATTTTTAGAATAATTTGGGCTCTTTTTGGCGTTGAGTTTGGTCTAAAAGTTATTTTTCATTCATAGCATTCTGCTTTTTCTTCGAAATAGGGGTCTATAAACAAATCCATCAATCCTCATCTTGACATCAAATCAATGCACGGCGTTGTTTAGGTTGGATATAGCCTCGGAAAAGTGGATCATATTCCGAGGTAGGTGGTTTGACAGGACGCTGGATCCTTACCACGACGTATAACAAAAGATCTGATAAAGGGAATCAAGAATACGAAAATGTGTCATATCTACCAAGTTACTATGCACTTATTTTGTAACCGCGGCAGCCTATGGCTTTGTTTTGATGCGAAGACGAGGTATAGAAGACGAACCGAAAGAGGTTATTAATTCAAAATGGTGATCAAGGTGGTGGGACTGCATGATGCGACGCAAGTTCTGCAGGTTCTCGGGCCGCTAGCGGTTGTTGGAGAAGAAATGACATCTTGCTGTTTAAATCATCGTGGGGACATCACTCCACTTTGTCTTGAAACTATGGCCTTGGGTGGATTAACAAAGATGAGAATTGCGTTGGACCGAAGCGGCCCAGGGAGTTGGAGAAAGACTAGTAAGCGGGAATCTATAAATGGTATGTCTGACTATGTCGACTATGTCGATGGCAAATGTCGATGGACGTCCGTTGCGAACCATTATATACAATTTTATGAACTACGAGTCCAACTTATACCAACTTATACACACAGAATGTCTCTTTTGATCCGAACTCAACGCAACGTACGCCTAGATAAACATTGAACATATGTCCAGCATTGTACAACCCCTAACATTAGAAACCCAATACAGGCAGCCGAGAAGGCGTTGTCACTTCTCAAGACTGTTCAATATACGCATCCTCCAAACTGTCCATGCCATTCTCATCAAAACCATCACCGCTCCCAGATATCAGCATCAAGCCGCGGGCTGGCCTCTGTACTGCCGCTTAAAGAGTATGCATTTGAGATGGCAGCGTCGTCGATTCGCTTCGGCGATGGTGTTACCAGGGAAGTCGGCATGGATTTGAGGAATTTGAAGGCAAAAAAGGTCTGTGTAGTCACCGATGGGACAATTGACAAGCTGTTCCCGATGCAACAAGTTCGGGAAAGTTTGGACAAAGAAGGTATCAACTACACTGTATTCAACCGGGTGCATATCGAACCGAAAGATTATTCGTAAGTGTATTATGAAATATGAATTATCGAGGTTAATGTTGACGGTTCTTAGTGTTCAGGAAGCTATTGACTGGGCCCGTCAAGTACAGGCAGATGCGTATGTGGCGGTTGGTGGAGGTTCCGTCATCGACACTGCCAAGATGATGAACCTGTATACAGTCTACCCAGATGCTGATCTCTTAACCTTTGTGGCAGCTCCTTCAGGAGCTGGTCGTCCGGTAGACAAGCCTCTAGCTCCGTTAATTGCAATCCCTACCACTGCCGGCACCGGAAGCGAGACGACTGGAACTGCAATTTTTGATCTTAGCTCGCAGCAGGCCAAGACCGGGGTTGCCCACCGAAGCCTCAGGCCCTTCATTGGCCTGTGTGACCCGCTCAATACTCGCACTATGCCATCCGCTGTCAAGGCAAGCTCCGGTCTTGATGTCTTGTGTCACTCTCTCGAATCCTGGACAGCGATTCCCTATACAGAGCGTACACCGCGGCCTGCGAATCCCCTGCTTCGCCCCGCATACCAAGGGGCTAACCCTATCAGTGATGTCTTCAGTTTACATGCATTGCGTCAGACAGTCAAGTATCTGCCTCGATCAGTTCGTGACCCGGAAGACCACGAAGCGCAGAGAGAAATGTTATTGGCTGCTACGCTGGCCGGGGTCGGCTTTGGAAATGCGGGGGTGCATTTGTGTCATGGTGAGTCAAAAATTGGTTACGCACAGTTCGTGGTACTGGTGAATGTTTTGACTGCAGAAAATTAACGTGGAAGAATTTTGGTGTATATATAGGCATGTCGTATCCGATTGCAAGCCAAAACCCGACTGCGTACAAACATACAGGGTACAATGTGGAATCTCCGATAATTCCGCATGGGGTTTCTGTAGCGGTCACAGCACCGGCGGTTTTTCAATTTACCGGGCCATCAAACCCCGAACGACATCTACAGGCCGCGGAAGCCTTTGGCGTGGATGTAAGCAACGTGAGACGAGCAAGTGCGGGTGAAGTGCTGGGAGATGCCATTCGAAAGTTTTTGGATGGACTAGGCGACCAGCCGGCCGGACTGCAGGGTCTGGGGTTTACGGAGCGTGATATTGATGGGTTGGTGGATGGAACTTTACCGCAAGCCCGAGTCTTGAAATTGGCACCGGGTTTAGATGAGGAGGTTGAAGCTAAACGTGAACAACTGCAGAGGTTGTTCGAGAAGGCACTGTGAAAATTACCAAAACGGATATACAGAGTAAATTCCGATATAACCAGCACCATGGTGGTAATTCCACTTGTTATATTTATATATGGTTTTCTTAAAATGAGCAAAACTATTCATTTTGACGGTATCGAAAATACCGTGAATTCACTGCATATCAAGACAAAATAATTCGGGTTAATATTGGAGGTTATCCACCCAAAGAACTGAGGGATCACTAAAGTGAGTACCGCTATTCATACATCTGTCTGAGCTTCCAGACAAGCGCAGAAGATCATGAACTCGAGGTTGATTTGGAATTCATTGTGAACAATGAGCGACTCCGACATTAAATTCTGGGACCGCCTGAGCCAAAGAACCGGGCCATCTTTGTACCGATACCTAACTTCTCTTAGTTGTGCACTTTGGTATTTTTCTACAACACATATTCCACTGCTTTGGGCGATGATATCATGTTGACGCCGCAGGGATAACACTTGAATGCCACCAAAACAGAGGATCTAAGCTAAATATAAGTCAAGGCCTATGACTAACACAGGATAGATTTGCACTTGGGACTAATACTCTACCAATGACGCCATAAGTCATCTGCCTAGAGGGGTGCAATCTTACATGCATCCATGAAACACTAGGATACAAAAGTGCAACATTCAATTTGATTAAACCAACTTTGAACTCGAGACCTTCATTGACTTGCGGGTTAGGAAGCTTCCGTCATGATTCTGGATGGTTCCATATTGGTACTGGGCAAGCCCTGTCCCAATCATGCCTCCAGCGCCCTGTACTATAGTGGCCATGCCCTAAAGCAGCAAGTATCTGAGTGCGTCGACTAGTAAACCTCGAAACTAGCACAGCCCCGATAGCTCCGTCTGGATTACTAGTTTTGGACTTTTGCTGACAAATTGATAAATTCAATGGACCCACTTTTATAGACCAGGTGCAGCACGTTTAGGCGGGCAGACAGCTTCTCCACACTAGACAGGCATGTATACATGCCAAATATCAAGGCCAATATCGCAGAAAAACAAGGAGAAATAGGAGATTTCCAGCGAGAGGGCAGACTCAGGTTTACATACTTTTCAGTCCGCGGACTGAGGCTCACATTAAATCTTTTCCTGGTCTCAATTTTCACCACCGCGAATCTTCACACCTGCTCAGCTTCTTCATTGACACAGCCGCGAATATCCACACCCGGTTTATATCAAAAGTGGCTGACATCACCGCCTGCCGCTCGCTTGACTAGCTGGGCTAGTTTGACTACGTTGACAACGTTATTCTGTAGTCTATCATTTTTTGATTCAACCGAATTTTTGACGATGAGGTGACTGATATCATTCCGCGGATATCCCCTGTCGAATCATTAAGTGTAAAGAACTATCTTTTTTTTTTCTTCCTTCAACATCATCACTATCGCAGCATTGCCGTTATCTCGTTAACGTCGACACTATAGATTGATATCGTCTCGATACGTCAACGGAGCTTTTTCGTTCATGATAACATTTTAATCGTTTTCTGTACTCGGATAATTGTGGTCGCTAACATCGCACACAACGCTATCATAACTTGTCCTTCTCGCGCTGTCCTGCTTACGTCATACCATCCACTGCCCTAGACATATTGAACCTCATCTCCATCATATCTGGTTCGAGACAGACGTTTCTCTTTGAGCGTCACCTTATACATCATGAATCAACACAATAAAACCAATAGTGGGGAAGATCTTGACCCACATCATTTTGTTCTATCGGCCGAGCAACAAAGCCAACTCCTGAACGCACTCAACGTCCCCAATCCTATGCTTTCACAAATTTCTATGGATCACAGCCAGCCCAGCCAGACTGCCAGTACAAACCCTCTTCTCGACTTCAGCTACGATTTCAACCCCGATACCAGCTTTGATTTTGACTTCTCTGGCGAGGGAGCCACCCTTCTTGGTGAACAGTCAATCCTTTCTAACCCTTCTGAGGGTGAGGGTGATGAGTCTCCTACCAAAGAAACTCTTGAAAAGCGGCCTCTTCCAGAGGATGTTGCTGCTGACAACGATGCTTCAAAGTCAGCCGCCAAGAAGCGTGAAATCACCAAGCTTGAAAAGGTTCCCAAGAAGCCTGGGAGAAAGCCATTGACAGAGGAGCCCACAACAGTATGTTGATTCACTTCAGCCTTGAACCACTTTGACGATGCTAATGATGTTATTCATAGAAACGCAAAGCCCAAAACAGAGCCGCACAGAGAGCATTCCGGGAGCGCAAAGAGAAGCATGTCCGAGATCTGGAGGCCAAGGTCGAGGAGCTCGAGAAGGCATCTGCAGCCACTGCTAACGAAAACTCAGAGTTGAAGTCCCAAATTCAACGTCTTACCAGTGATCTGGAGGCCTACAAGAAGGCTTTACAGAATCAGAATGTTGCACCAAGACCAAGAGGATTTGGTGCTTCAGCTGTCAACAATCTTCCCGATATAAACTTTCAATTCGATTTCCCTCGGTTTGGTTCTCTGCCCGGACCACCTTCAACCACACACTCTCGGAACGAGTCACAATCTCATGATATCAAACAATCTCCTTACGCACAACTTTCAAATATCTCTGGAAACTCACAAAGTTCAACTTCATCACCAACACAGAGGCAAAGTAATCAGTCGCCCCCCGCGGATAATTCCGCGCAGACACAGAAGGATTTAGCACGGTTCTCTAATGTCTTCAGTCCTTCTCCGGCTCAAGGCCAAGGCAGCTCTTCTGGACAACATAATGGAAATGGCAACTATGGCATGACTAGTTCTCCTTCAGCTTCTTCCAACTCCAACCCAGGCACAATCTCATCTTGTGGCACATCCCCAGAGCCTTTTAACCAATCACCAATGAGCCTCAACAAGTCTGCTGATGGCCTTGCTATCATTGGGGAAGAAAGTCCCCCAGTCACTTTGGCTGGCCCAGGTATGTTCGACAACCCTTTGGGTGAGGCCACAATCACGATTCTCGGATCAGCATCGCGGCCTCGTCCCTTCGCGAATCACATGCTAACGTTTTTGATTTCTTAGGTCTGAGTGGATTTGCAGCTCTAGATATGAATCTCGACTGGCTCACACAGCAAAATGGCGGGCAATTTGATCCCCAACTTTTTGGTGATTACCGTGAGCCTCAAGAGAATGTCTTGAACTATGGGTTTAGTGACAAGGCTTTGTTTGAAGCTCTGGATGGTGCTGATTTCATCGCGCCATTCAATCAGCCACCTGTGATGCCCGAGCTTGTGTATAAGCCCAATGATTTGATTGCCAAGATTGACGCTCAAAAAGAGAGCGATGATCTTTCCATTAATGATGACAACACCAAGCTTCCTTGCAATCAACTATGGTACGACTCTTCACCATTCTCCTCACCGTCACTGACGCCACTCACGTGATAATGTCACCTCGATGTCACAACTTCTTCCTCTCGACACCTTTCAGCTAACAAATTCGATAGGGATACGCTGCAAAAATGCCCCAAGGTACAAGCAGGAGAGTTTGATTTAGACTCTCTTTGCAATGAGCTCTCTAAGAAGGCTACCTGCGGTGGTAAGGGGCCTGTTGTTGCTCAGGTAGACTTCAACACAGTGCTTGAGAAGTATCTCGGAAAGAAGTGCGCCGAGGGTTTCAGACAGAAGAAACGGGAGGAAGCTCAAAATAACAACGCAGAAACAGCCAGATCATCCTAAGTGACGGTTGCCTCCTGTCGATACCCACCATCGTATGGATGGTACTAATCATGCACTCCCTAATCGGAATTTCTTAGGCGCCTTCCTTCTCGGTATACTAGCTGATTGTGGTTATCACAACCCGCTCATTCTTTGCTGTGTCTTATCCTAACTTTCTTTTGTTACGTTGTCATCCACTCGGACCTAGCATCAGAGCGTATCGCATCTACGCGGAGTATCATACGTACGTCACATATCCTGCAGCATTTTTGGCCCTAGAATCATTGGATACGGGTACCCTCTTTTTTGAAATCCGGTCATTGCTGGACGACTCGACCAGATTCGAACAAACTATGTTATTTGATATACGCCTGCATTGCTCTTTTCGTACTGGGTGTTAGGGGTCTTCTTCATTTCTCATTTTTTCTTGGATTAAATTTATCACTACTTGTCTATCTGGAAAACTCATCAGGATGGATATGGAATTGTCTATTTGGACGAAATGTACTTCTACTTCTTTTTGCATTTACATCTGTCAGTTATCAGTATACTTTCTACTCAATCTAGTTGTTGTCTTGAATTGTTCATTGGACGTTGTTTCCATTGGCCCGTTTGTGTTGTCATTTGTAACTTTGTGTTATGACATCATCGTGGCTTTTGTTGGATAGTAACCCTTTTGGAAAAGACCCTAACGAAAGCCAAGCCGTAAGATCAGAAAAATTGGTACAACAATTTTACCAAGATATCAAACGAAGTAAACTCTTGTGAACTTGATTGACTAATATGTATTTTATGCAGGAAATATAAGATACCAAAAACCAAAACGCCGTGCCTAACGTGACCAAAACATCCATCTTAACAATAAAAAACCCAAATTAAAACCCAGTATTATACTTCGATTCCTTCCATGACCACATCTGCATCAACTGCAGATTCATCTTTTGTCGCCGACAAAACAGGCGAAACCCCCATATCCCGCGGCCCCGGTCTATGCGACATAGAGTTGGCAAACTCACCCAGTACTCTCAAACCCTCCAGCAGCGCTTTTGTCCGTGACCAACTGCCGCAGCAGGTGGCGATTTCATATACTTGACTGTACAGCTTGGACAGCATCCACAGATCGTGGAAGTGCTCTTCGCGCTTCTGTAAGACCTTGTCAATGGTTGCCGCTCGGGTGGCGGAGTCGACGATTCGTTTGAGAGACTCGACTTGGCGCTTGGCAACACCTAGGGGGTCCAGGGCTTCGACGTTGCCGGGCGGGTACCTATTTAAGAGGCCTTGAGTGGCCTCAAGTTCCACAGCGTGGTGGGGATGTTTGTCGATATAGTCAATGATGATGTCGATGCTCTCGTCGCGAGAAGGGTGTTGGCGAAGGTTGCCGAGGTAGCGCAGAAGTTGTCGGTTACCCCCATACCAATCACAGGCGTCCACGGCACGGAAGACATTCATGATGTCTTCGAGAACGTATGGGAGGGTTTGCATGTCGGGGAGGATTATGTCTGGGGGGTCGAGCATCGAGATGATTTTGTCGAGGTCTGCGTCGGTGAATTTGCAGGTAGAGCAGAATTTGCGGAGTTGGAAAACGCGAGATTCGGCATCTGCGAGGTTATCGAAGAGAAGGTAGAGGGTATCGGTTTGGCGGAAGCGAGATTCTTCGACAATTGTGGCGTCAAAGTGTTGGTAGAGGCGCCATAGACGGCCAATGAAAGATTGGGTGGTCTTGATGGCTAAGCAGAATTCCTTGGTTACCTTGTAAGTGCTACCTTCAGCGGTGCTCATGAGAGCTTGGAGACCCTCAAGGGCCAACTGGGTCTCGTCATAGACTTCGAAGTGCCTTCTCCAAGCAAACAGGCCGGAAATACAGGTAATGACCTCATCCATCTGCTCTTTATCCAATTCACGAGGATCGACGCCATTTTCGAAACCGCAGACGAGGAATACCCAAATAAGACTGAGAATGTGATGTACTTTGACGACCTTTTGTTCAGCCACGTAGCTAATCTGGACATCTCTGAAAAGACGTTCAGCGGCCAAGATACTTTCAAAAATTTCATCACTTGGGAGGAGTGATTGTTTGGTACTCCATTTGCAGTAGCGCAACCGCAGCATAAGAATCTGAATTTCAGAAGTACATTGGAAAAAACGACGGGCTGCTTGCAGACTGTCGATGTACGTTTGGGTAGCAAAAGCAGCTTGGGAGTACACGATCCAGCCAGGGATATCGGTTTTATCTTCCATGGGCTTTTTGAGAAGTTGAATGGTATCGTGCCACTTGATTGATGGGATAGTCTCCATATTCTTTTGAGACATGCTGTCGAGATATTCAAGGGCTTCCTGATCACTGGTAATCTGAGCCTTGGTTTCGGAATCAGTCAGGAAAGCCCGAATAGCAGCGACTCCACTGAGAGGCAGTTTAGTCTTGAGGAATGATTGATCGAGGGTTTCAATGTCGTCAGTCGAGTCTTGACTCCAGGTCAGGTATTCCTGTGCCAAGCCACATTTGCATTGGAACAAGACCTGGTTTGGTGTGATGAAAACTCTGCGAGTCGAGAGAGTCTGGTCGGCTGGGACCCACTTTCCAAACCCATGGGAAGTGGCTTCAGCGGCATCGTATATAGAGCCATAAGTGTGAATCTCGTTGGACCCATAGCTACCATTACGAAGCTCAACGCTGGACTTCCACTCTCGATCCTGTTTGTAGCCGGGAAGATTCTGTGTTTCTTTTCCATCAAGAGCGCAAACCAACGACCACCGAGCCGAAGCAGAAAGAGACTGCAGATATTGGTTGTATGCCAGTTGGTCATCGGGAGTTTCCGGAGGGCCAGACATGCAAAGGCATTCGATCCACATGTAGGTCTCCCCCAACTGCCGGCAAAAGTCCATACTATCTTGCAAACGTTTAGGGATACTTGGGTGGTCCAAGCTACCGGGTGTTGTGTACTGGTCATGTTGGGCTGCGTAGTAAGGCCAAGTCTCTGATTTTGATACAAAAGTGACGAATCGCAACTCGTTGGGATTTGGAGGTGTCACAAGACACCGGTTCTGCAGATCAACGAGGCGGATGCCAGGGGAAAGAGAGGCTGCGGTTATGATGTCAGTCAATATGCTATATTGGTTGGCAGTAAATTGCACAGAGCAAGTCCTCGGAACGGGCTCTGCTAAAAGGAATAGATTGAATGGAACGTACTACTGGGTGGCGAATGACTGTCTTCTTCTTTGTGAATTCCACCACAGATATCCAACCACCGGCGGATAAGCTTCATATCGAATCGAGGCTTGACATATTCATCCACCGAGATAAATATGTAATCACCCTCGGCAGTTATTGCATAGCGGGCTTCAAAGTGCATGTACAAACTGTGATGGACATTGTCGATCCAGAGGCATGATCGCCACACCTTTTCCCCCGATTCCATAATGGGAAGGCAATCGAGAATGAATCGGATATCACGAGTATCATAGCCCGGAACGGAGTAGTCAAAGGGAACCACTTGAACATCAGCACCTTCAGGCAGCTCAGTTTGAGTGGCCCCGGGCATTAGACGCACGGCTTTGTTGATGAGCTTGCAGCCAATACATGGTGATTGGGCCAGGTAGTAGTGATCGTAGTGGATATGGAGACGCTTCAGAAGAGGTGAAACAAAGACTTGACGACGGGCCAATGCTTTGCCCTCGAGCAGCCAAAGGCCACAATGGACACAAAGCAAGTCATGCATCCTCTACTTGGTGGGCAGATGACGTGGTAGCTTTTCGAAAGAATTGTGATGCCTTTTTTTTTTTGTGTATGGGAGGAGGTGATCTTAAGGGCTGTCAAACAATGTCAAAATGTTTGTGTTTGTATGTGTGTGCGGAGCGGAATGTGGATTTCCCAAAGGGTCGTGTGTAAATCGTGAAGGGTCCGAAATAGCAGGACTGGGCAAATCGTCGTCGAGGTAGGTCAAACAAGGGGATATTGCGTGATAACAAGTCAAAAAAAAAAAAAAAAAAAAAAAAAAAA